>JAVQJD010019344.1:0-16085 GCA_036023655.1 Nannoperca australis
GTGTGTGTGTGTGTGTGTGTGTGTGTGTGTGTGTGTGTGTGTGTGTGTGTGTGTGTGGGTGTGTGTGTGTGTGTGTGTGTGGGTGTGTGTGTGCGCGTGCGCGCGCGCGCGCACGCTGCTGGTGGTGGAAATATAAGAAAGGAAGTTGAATTCTGTGACTGACTTTTTTTCTTTAAACCTGCACTACTGTCGCTGACTTTGCCTTTATGCCATTTGGTGCTGAGCAGGTAAGTTTGCTGAAAACTGAAAGCTGCCCACTGTGTGTGAACCTTTGATTATATAATTATATAAAATAATGTAAAAACATTGATGAGAGCAACTTTAAGGTTTAAATGAATAGGTTGTATTAGCGTAGTTTAAAAGTTTTACACTAAGGTGTTGTTAGAAGTTGCCTTCTTCCACATTGAGACTTACATTTTGCCTGTGTTCTTTTCATTATGTTCTTTTTGTCCTTGGTGGCAGAGCCGGTCTCTGCATCCAGCTCGGACTGATTCATGTGCCATGTCTCCACTCCCCACACACATCATCCACACTCATCACAGAGAATCTCTCTGTAAATAATCCATGATAAATATGGTACTACACCCACCTATAAATCTTTGTCATTAGAGGCCTTGGGATTTCATTTTCTGCTTCCATTGCCAACATGATAACGATCAGCGCCTGGGGTCGCTGAGCAAAAGCATAAATGCACAGAATTTCAAGACCCTTAAATAGTCACTTTTATCAGTGGCTGAGTTTTCACTCTGTAAACCCGCTGCTGGAGTCTGCACAGTCAAGCACTTTAGAATGGACGGAACCACAGAATCAGATCTGCGGCAGGAGATAGTAATTGATTGTAATCAAAATGTAAAGTAAGCCTGACCCATCTCGCTAATGGATTTAATAGTTTATTTGACTGGAGAGGTGAATCAATCTTAAGATATTGACCACGGGATCCTGCAGGATTAAGGATGGGCCGAGGGGTCGCAGGGCAGACCAGCGTGTTTGCAGCGAGAGGGCTAGTGCTTGGATAAAGTCCTGGGTCTAAGCAGTTTAGCATATTGAATGGAAATTAACCTTCCTCAGAGAGAGAGCCCAAGACAAACAAATCCTCTTTTCATTCATTAGTCCAGGAGTGACAAGACTTCTAAAGACAACACGATGCTCAGTTTGCAAAAGTTTGTCAAAGGCAAAATTCTTTCATTAATTTACAGGGAGCTGTTTACCACATTCTGCCGGGAGGATGTTATTAATATTGGATAGATGTCATTTTGAAATGCAAACACGAAGAATTAAAAGGTTTATAGCCACGCTGCGGCTGAATAAAGGGCTTGCCATCGAAATGATGCACGCTCTCTCAGTTGCCAGGTTCCACTGTGGATATTTCCTTCAGGATAATGCAGGATTAAGTGCTCATGATACTAACATTGTAAGCAGTTAGTAGTCCTCAATGGAGCGTGCACAAAAACTTCTCTTGCAGCCAGTGTCTGAACCAATCAATGGCGTAATAAAAAAAACAGCCCTCCAGTGAATAAAATATGGATTATGATCGCTCTCAGTCTTCATGTCGCGTGCTTGGGTTTATATGCACGTGGCATATTCTCTCAGTAAATGGAGATAAACCGCCAACCTATCTATTTACGTGCTGTTGATGCTGGCACCCGACCATGCAATCAACACAGAGCACTCGCCTCAGTTTGCAAAATTAGAAGTGAATTTTTGATTGTGCCATTAAAGAGGGCCCTCATTATGACTTGGCAAGGACAATTTGCATGCTCTATTCCACAGAATCTGAATGAGGCTCCAATCAATTATACTCATTATCCAGGCAACTGATTGGTATGTGGTCAGATGCGCAACCCTGCAGAGGTAGTGCCGTGGTTACCGGGCAGGCTAACAACACACACCCGATGCTAAATGGAGGGGGGAAAAAACATAACTTCAGCAGATGTCGTGGATATGGATAATAGGCATGCAAACATCACTCTAAATCTAAAAAACTATATAAATGTGAATTAGAGTGATTTTCTTCGGTTTTCATATGTGATTTCTTTTCCCATTCTTGACCCTTTTCTCAGTGATGCTATGCTGTATATATTTTTAAACTGTTCTTTTGACATATGTATGAAAATGGCCAGTGTACTTGTTGTTGTTGTAATGGCTTTCAGTGCTTCTCTATGAGTGAGTTTGTAATGTACTGTTTAGAGCTGACTTCATTAATCGACTAGTTGATCGACAGAAAGTTTCTGACTCCAGCATCTCCAATTAATGTCTTAATGACTTTTACTCTCTTTTATATCTTAATATTATCAGAAGTAGCTTTCACTATTCATTCATTATGTAAAATAACTGTTAAAAAATGTAAGAAAACTTCAAAAACTCTAACTTTGTTGGGCCAGTTTGGGGCGAGGACAATAGTTTGGGTAATGTAGTGCCTAGAATAAAGAGCAGCACAAACTAAATCATCTATAATCACAATGATTCATTTTCAACCCTGGTATCTTCATACTCTGTTATTTTCTGACATTCTTGAAAAGTCCGGATCAAAGAATAGAGTTACATAACTCAAGACAAGTCAGTTAAAGGTTAAATACAGTAAAGTTGTGACAATAATTACTAACGAATACAGTCTTTGGATTTAACCCTGTCTTCAGTGTGATCTTGTATAAATAAATTATTATTTCTTTATCAGTGTGCTTATCAGAGAATCTCTCAGCAATCATGTACTGTAACTGCTAGCATATGTTATAAAGGTCGCTCCCACCCACGCACTGTGTTTGTATTATAGACGGGAGCAGCCTCGCCCACCACCCAAGCTCAAATATTAATAATGACGTTAGCGACCTGTGTTTGTATGAGTTGTTGTAGCTTTGGAGGAATCCCCCAGTGAGCCTCCCCTAACAGCCAGGAGAAGTGCTTGCGAACATAGTGCCCACCAACACTTTGCCAACTTGAGGAATGCCTTGGCAGTTATTAGATAAGGTTCCCTTCGCCTCGTGGTAGCCCAACCAGACTGCTTTCCTGCCACCGGCTCAGCTAGGCTTCAGGGCAATATTTGCTCTCATGAGTATCTCCAAGATCACGCTGCTATTGGCAGGTTAAATGACTGGACAGCAGCCCAGTGCGCGACGGCCCACCACAAATCACCTCGCCCCTCTGGCAAATATGCTTCTGAAGGGAGAGGCACTGTCAGGGACCGAGGCTGCATTTTTGTGTTTGTGGGGGGGAACAAACCGGTGGCCCCAGTAATCAATGCTGGATTAACCTCTCTCATCAGAGAGATATTTGCAGCCTGGCTCATGTTTTGTGCATTAAACCACAAATACCATGATTGCTTCGCCTATTTGCGCTCGTCTATAGAGATTTGTTCTTGTTGACAGAGCTATTAGTCTGAGAGATACCACAAAATTCATCATAGTCACCCTGCGGTTGTTTCACAAATTCATCATTTCATTACTTTTCCACAGAGGGTGGCAGTGGGGAAGGGGGGAGGGGGCGGCTAGCGGAAACACCATGTTTGTGATAACATCAGATTCCCCCGAAGAAAACCAAACAGCAGCGGCGTGTGGTTAGGCTGTTAGGGTGTGGCGTTAAAATAAAACCTCCAGTAATCGCCAAAACAAGGGCAGGAATTAATATGTAAATTTGTGAGAGCTTAGTTAGAGGACCTTAAAAGGTTTTCATTATATCTTGATCAGAAAGCCATTTATCTCAAGGCTCTCAATAAGGCTGGCCAGACAGATAATTAATATCTGCTTATTGAGTAAATGAAAGTCATTATCTTGATTTCCTACAGATAATTTATCTGTCTGTGCTTCACAGTGAGGAGACTTTATAGTCTGAGCCACTTTACCTCAGCAGGTATTAATTACAGCCTTAAAAATATATATATATAATCAGCTGCAATGGTCAAGGAGCAATAAGAGAATAAAAACAGCTTTTACAAACGCCATTAAAACAATACATTAAGAACATTCAGATCTGTAGGAGATCTGTGTACGATCTGATTCAATTAAACGGACAGTCTGAAGCTATTTCTTCTCTTCTTGTGAACATGCGTCACAATCAAATAAACACTCCTTTTTTCTTCTACAATGCCCCCATGTCACCACAAAGCCCACTCTCAAATCTAGGTAACTACTCACAGCACACATCAGGACGGGAAACCATGGCAACCAATTTACATACATACATTGATTGCTGCATTCGCTGACTACATGCAGGCAGTTAATAAATAGTTTGCTGCTTTAACGCAGGCACACAAGCGAGGCTGCAATTTGGAAATGTGTTTTTAAATAATGTTATAATTACCGGTTTTCACATCTCACATTTACATAATAAATGCAGCTACGGCCAACTGATATTTCAGAGCTCACACTCTAAATGTCACACATTGATGTGCATGAATGGTCACTGATTCAAATCATTTTTGGACAACTTTAAAGCTGATGTTGATGGAAATGCCGCACAACAGATTAAATTGGTCACTTCCAGTATGTATGAATGCAACGCAAATTTATTGACAGTGTTTCTCCGTTTTTTACTGACAGGGAGGAGATCGGATTCTGGATCTATTGCGGCTTCAACTGTAAAGCAGATCAGAGGAAATTTACAGGTGGGTGCCAGCAAGAGGTAACTTTTTGTGTAGAATTGGAATAAAAAAATTCCAATGGTACAACTCTAAAAACTTATCTCAATTAGAGGGGATGGAAATTAGATGTGTTCTCATACCAAATATTGCCTTGGATAGTTTAAAACGGTGACACTGTACCTTTAACATAGACTTGTACTTTTATTCCCTTCTTCTTACTCGTGGGATCTCTGCCGAGGAGAGCAGCAGCCACTCTGTATCTACGTCCCGCTGTGAGCCCTCAGGGGTGAATGGAGTCTGTGGTGCTTATCGCCCAGGTGGACATCCAGCCAGAGGAGCTGCCTCGGCCGGGCCGGGCGCCCCCGCCGGCAGGCCTCTGGCCGGGTGCCTCGGCTCGGCTGCTCCATGTCGTCTGGCTCAGCGGGAGGGCTGCGGGTGGTGCTCGCTGACGGGCCTTGTCCCTCTGCCCGGCGGAGGCAGGGGTGGAAATAAAAGCAGTGTGATTTCTCATCTAATGGGCCGAGGCATTATCGTGAGATCGTGCAACTGATGGTGTTGTTCACACTTGCGTGCAAAGCCAAGCAAACATACAGTTGGTGGCTGGCGAGGTTGCGTGGGTTGTTCACGCCTCGGGCTTAAATTTAAACCCACTTTACAGTAGTAGCCATTGTTACCATCCTCTTTCATCCTGCATCTGCCCTACATTAATGCTGCAGACAGTTCTCTGTTGGATATTAGAAGCAAATCAGTACACCAATGTCAAACAAAACTCAAGTGCTCTCAAGTAACTAGAGAGAAGCAAACTTGATTTTAATTTTCAAAACAAACAAAATGCAGCAGAAGCAATCGGAGGAGCAGGAGCAAATCTTAATGAATGAATACTTTAACAGATATATATATGTGTGTGTGTTTATATATATGTTTATTTGTAAGTTTTAAAGGTGCTAGTTGGCAGATATGTTTCCCTCTGCTTTCAGTCTTTATGCTAAGCTAAGTTGAGCTGACACAATTAATTCCCCCATTTAACTTTCATCAACAAAATGAATATGTGGCCTACTGCAAAATTCTCATGCCATTCCTTTAATGTGGAGCTGGGGCCATGAGATTATCCTAGGTTTGCAAGCATAATGACTGAAAGTGAGGAGAAACAGCTAGCCTCTCACCATTTCTCAAGCTAACTGACGTGTAATATGTAATTTGCTTAATTTGTACACAGAGATGTAAAACAAAAACCATTCGTGTATGGATTATGCAAAGGAGATACAACGCATTAATTAGCTGTAGAGGTAAAGGTGTATTTTTGGACTTTGGCGAGGGCTAGCAAGCAGGCTGTCTCCGACTGCTTCCAGTCTTTATGCTAGGCTAAGCTAACCGCCTGCTGGCTCCAGCTTCACACAGAGACATGAAAGTGGCACCATTCTTCTCATCGAACTCTCGGATCGAAAAACTAAGTGTCTTCCTCAAAATGTATCGATGCATTCCTTTAGAAATGCCAAGAAAGTAATAGTAACCACTAGTTAAACTGTAGTCATTTTAACATGGATGCTAAAACTTTCCAGCTAAACCTATCCATGAGCATTTTGGTGTCAGTTAACCATACGTCAAAGAAGCAGGTCGTGAGAGAGGGGTGAGGCAGAAGAAATAGCTGTGGAGAGATGCCTGTGTCTCTGTACAAAACAGATGTTTGGCTTGTCTGATGTTGAGGAGCTATGTGATATTTAGGATCTCCTCCGTCCTGTCTGCCAGTCCCCTCAGGGATGAAGGGTTGGTGGGTGTGGGTGGCGATGGTGGGCGACACTCGTTAAGAGACTGACAGGGAGCTTTATCTCGACGTCTCCGTCACTCACCCGCGTTAGACCCTTCCCTCTACGTTCGGATGAGCTGTCACGCTGCAGTTTGCCGCTCAACTCCCCGCCGCCGCCTCCCCCTTGTTACGTAACCTGCCGCCCCTATCACAAAGACCCATCACAAACCCGGGGCCTTACACACACAAACATCCACATCCAGAGCACCGCGGCTGGAAAAAGATCTGACTGCTGTGGCTGTGCGCAGCAAAGGGCGCTGTGGAATATGTGGGTGAATGAGGTCCATTGCGGTGATAATACTGATCATACAGCGCTGGAGTCCAAAGCAATTTCCTCTTCTCTTTCCAGCACCTCCGCCTCTGTATCGGACATAACATCCTGAGACGGCGGAGATTGGTGGCCAGGATGCTGAATTTTTCATGAGGCAGGAAAGGTTAGATAAGATCCTCCCACGTATTGGAGATGGGAGCACTTACAGATCTGTCTTTGGAGCGGCATGGTAAAAAAAAAAATCGAAACAAAATTGAAGGTCTCTGATTTTCATTGTGAACCCTTAGTTAAAAGAACATTTAGAGATGAAATGTATGAAGCAGTGAAGTGTTGAAACAGGTACTGAAGTGGCACAACTCAGACAAAATGTCTTCTGCCTGCAGTGATGGCTTGCATTGTGTTGCACAGGCAGGCTCATGACTCATGACATGATGAATTTAGTGAAAATTAACAATCAGTTGTCATTCAAGTTGCGGACATGTGCTTCAAACTAAAAAGTTTGAAGTGAATGCCATTTGCAAAGTTAAAGCATTAAGCTAAAACATCAAAGTTACATTTAAAAGTGTCAGCGTTTCTTTACCTACAAATTACAGTAGGTTACTTGACAATTACATTGATTGTATAGTCTGAAGGAAATGTGCCTCTCAGTAACAGTAACAGTAACAATAAATAGCCACTCAGAGGAAAAAGGAGACGTAATTCTGATTGTTGTGATTGTTATTATAATTTTTCATTTGCACAGACGATCCGAGGAAATGAATACAAAATGACCACAAAAGAAATAATAAGGCAACGCTGACAATGTGATTGTATGACCATTGTTCAAGAAATAGAAGGTTCTTGATCAAAAACTGAAATGTCATTTATAAAAAATAGCAAAAGAAAATCTTTGCTGTCAAAATTGTAAGGTTTAAAAAAAAAAAAAGATTTCCTCACTTCCTCTCATTAAATGTTTTATCTAAATCTTATTAGGTTTAATTTACTTTATGATTATATTTACTGCATTAACCGATGTTTAATAGTGACGGGAGATAGGATTAGGTTCCTGTTTTTCATGATAGAGAAATGCCTTACTTTTAAAACAGAAGCACATCCCCGTGTTGATCCTCCTGTTTTACTCAAGATGGTTAGTGTGGGAGAAGATTACAGGCTGAGAATCGACCACAAAGCCACACTTGGGGTTGGGCATCCAACAAAGAGATGGGAGTTGGATGGACGGGGGGGGGGGGGGGAGGCTTGATGGTGGGCTCGGTAAATGCTCCCCTGGGCTTTCTCCAGGGAGAGACATCTACAAATATTTCCATAATCACCGAAAAGCCAAGTGACTGCCAGGCCCAAAGCCCGGACGAAGCAGACAACATGTTTGAGCTCTTAGCCGTAAAGGTCAGTAGCTGCTCCTCAAACGTGGATTAAAAAGCCACGCTGCCATTTGCAGTCACGTTCTCAACCACAGGTTCACGGGAATGAGCGTCTACCTTTCTCCACGGCCATAGACGAGATAACATCAGAAGGCCAGAAGAGTGTGAATCATGTTTTCCACTCAAACCTCCCAGCAGTGAAGAGATTTATTCTAACTTTGGCAGTAGTTTGAGGTAATTTGGCCAGTTAGTTTGGCCCAAATAGGCCCAAAGAGTTTGTGTGCGTGCATAGATGCAAAACAAAATGATCTAGTGTGAGAATGCTTCTGGGTCATATTCAGCCGCCTCTTTTCCTTGCTGGCGAAGAGTAGCCCACCTAATCGGCTCAGTCTCAGTTCAACCTCTCACTGCCTCGCTGGAAACCCTTCAATGGAGGACATGTTTTGACATGCAGGTCAGCACTAAATTAGGCTTGCATGACACTAGCAATAATCAAGAAATGGCATTCCATTTGTGTTAAGCTCTGCTCGTTGAGCTGACCATTAGCTGACTATGACTCACCACTTGTTTGGTGGCTACGGTGACGTGCGCCAACTCTTTAGCAAATAATGATTAAATTACTTTTGTTGGAGTGAGCTTTTCATGTTGCGGGATAAAAATGACCTCTGAGCGCTTTTAAGAGTTGAGGAGTTGTCAAAGCATAATGTGGGAGGGTGAGCTGATGGGTATGTAATTTATGGGGTTGCTGTGAATTTGTTTTCACGTTGGTGCCGGCAGAAAAAGTCTGTAAATTCTAAACTTTATGAAAGCTGTTCTTCACAAGAAATGTGTTTGGGTTTTTTTTTGTTCATAGCCCACTGGTACGCAGAAACTGCTGCATTTTTAATCATCCTGTTGAACAATTCAAGATCATGTTTAAAAAAGGAAAAAAGAAAATCTACTTAATGCCAGTTCAGTCCACAGAGCTCCTAACCTGAGCTCATTTTACCATATTAGGGATCCCTTTGATAATGGTTGGAAGTGCCATATCAAGGGCTGGTAAATATTCCAGAAGTGCAGGTATTCACCTCCTCTGACACTCAAGGACATATTTAGTATAAGCAGGCAGGGGAGCTGGGCTTTTGATGACCCCTACAAACACGCTTTGATAAATATGTATGTGTTCTTAGTAATGTTTTGTTCGGTCAGGCAAGGTTACTGTACAAAGGTTAGCCCTTGTAAACGGACACAGGTCGTCTTGTTGCATGCGGCGATTAGACAGTTCCCCCCCCTCCCCGCCGTGCTGAATAAAGTGACCTCTGAGAGGGTGAAATCTTTTGTCACAACCAAAGCAGGCTGAGCGTATGGATGTGTTATACATCGCATGAGGCATCATCGATAGCACAGCTATGTAGCAGCTATGTGTGTTGCTTTAAGCAAACAATTAATTAGACGTTGATTCATAATATGATCTTATGAATCTTACAACAAGGGTTTCTTCTGAGCTGTTTGGGTGATATTATTGGGCAAGTTCACCTTTTATGAAAAAATACACAATTACAATAACAAGTGGGTTCCAGCCAGTTCCATTTTGCATCCAGTTTCTAGTTGGCAAAATACTTTTCAAGTGACTGATCTTTTGGCAATTCCAATAGTCTTAATCACCCACTTAATGTATTACTCATAGGCATCGCTGATTAGCTTCGGCTAATCAACTTCATTTTGACTTGGAACCTGCAGTATTTGCACCAAGTAGCTTGTGAAGAAATAAAGTGTGCAAAACCATCGTGATTCCTCAGCCAACAAAGGGTGATTACAGATCTCACTTGAATCTTTGAGTTTGAGTTTTGAAACTCAAATATGAATATAGTTGTCATGGCGATAATGTAACGTTTGACAGTAATTGGAGTCCATAATTGCTTGTGACATCACTGGTGTCATATTCCTTGCGACATCATTGTGCCACTTGCATGTGACATCAGTCGGGGTCATGTTAGCGTCACTGATTTCATAATGCTTGTGACGTCGTTGAAGTCAGAGCGGTCAGGATGTTACTGATGTGTTACTTGTGGCATCTCACTTGCATTGTAAGATGCGTGCATGCGTGTGTGTCCTCTTTCCTGCTGCTATCAACTGTAGACTGTTTATAAAAGTACAAATGTCATAAATAATTTAACTTTCCTACTGGTAGATTCAATATGGTGACGTATTATTACATTTTGACTTATTGTTATTTTTTTGTATGTGGACAGAAGAAGTCCCTCTTTCGATCACATTGGCTATACATGGCCTTCTCAAGTCCCAAGGGGGTAATCACTACATTTCCCAGTGATGCCTGCTTGGCTAAGCAGTTTTAATACACAAATCAATTTTGCATTACCCCCTTCTGGCTGTGAGTGCTCATAGTGTGAGAGCCATGAAAAATTGATGGGCCTTAGCATGCAGATTGCAACCCAAGTGAATCTTAAATCTGGCTGGGCCTCCTTTTTTTTTTTTTTTTAACAAGACAATGTCAAAGGGGTCGGTTGACTGTTTGTTTTGCTTGTAAAAGTGTTGTTCTGCTTCTTTACTTGTGCTGAAAGGAGAGACAGCTGCTCCAGTGGAGAAAATATGTTAAGAGGCACAGCATGAGAAAGTACGATGTGTGATGGGGATGTGAGGAAAAATACACAAAGTGAATAAGTTTTCAGGAACCCCAAATGACACACACACACACAAGCCCCAGACAATATAAACAAGTATTCTTCCTCCTTCGCTGTATTAATATCCCTTAAATAAAATGACCAATATCTTAAAGATGTTTTTACCACAGCAATTATGTTGTGTCAGTTGGCAAGCCACTCTGTATTTGACCAGCTGATGACTTGACTGCTGAAAGAAATTATAGCGCCCATAATTAGCTTTCACTATGAAATGAAGCTATCATGGGAGAGAATGAGGAAATTTCACACTTTGGAAATTAGATTTTGCAAGGTGCTGTTTCGATGTCCTTGAGTATAGGCACATCAAAAGGCTTTTTCTTCCTCTCTCACTCAGTCCTTTCTTTGGCAAATACAGACAAAAATCTGCAATGAACAGCAATTTGAACAGCAAAGAGGCGTTTTGGGGATCTAACGGCCACATTTGTTCCTGCAATGATTTCTTTCAGTCCTACAATGCACAAGATCTCTTCGTTTATTCATTGTAGCCGTGGTGATCATGATTAAGTCTTTTTCAAGCACTGCTTTGTAATGTTATTATGTGTAACACTGCATTGCATCAACATTAAATTAACATTAAAAATGACTTAGCATGTTATCAACACAACGTTCAGTTATGTGAATCTTAAAGTGGTCTTTAAAGGAGCCCTGTTGAGTTTTTTGTAAACAACCAAGCGTTTGGTTTACAATCAGTGTTTCCCACCAAAACTCATTTTGTGTATTTATGAAGCCCAACAGAGCATTTCCTTTCTCATAAAACATTTGCAACACATTAGTATCACAAATATTACATGGACCCACTGATAAAAAAAACTAGTTGTCAAAAAACTCCACAAGGGACCTTTAATGTACAAAATATGCACTATATTTGCATAAATAAAAGAAAGAAAGAAAGAAAAACGTGTACAGAAAATGTTTAGGTTTGTAGGTATGATGAACAAAATGCATGTCAAAATGTGTGCTTCATCTCAGCTTGTATAGTTGAATGTGTGCGACATAAGATTGCACATGTGAAGAAAAATGACAATATAAGTACATGATTGTATATTCACAATGTAAATATCAGAACATGTCCATGGAAGGAGACGACATATGTGCGACATACTGTATGTGGAGATAAAACAAAACAAAACAAAACTTATTATTAAAGTATTATAGTTTCATCCAGAGCAGAGTAGTCTGGCGTAGCTCACATGGAAGGTGCAGGCAAACTGCATTACTGCTGTTTGGGTCAGGGTGCTATTAACAGTCTAACATGCAAACATGCTGACTTAACTGTATTGTTCATGCTTCTAAGGTCAATGGGTTGCATCCCTTTAACATACTGAAGGAGGTCTTTCGTGGTAAAAGTCATGATTTGTTGTGTGCAAAGATCTGAAAGTGGTATACCTGACCACAAACAGGATGCTGCATTCTACAGTTTCTCTATAAAGAAGGGGGTTTGTTGCCATGACAATAGTAATGTCACTTCAGTGGCAGAGATGTTAAGATGGCGCGTGTGTTGCATTTCATATGCAGGTGCTATGCACAGAGGAAAAGTGATACAGATAATGGAATCAATTTCCTGTGATTTCTGAAGCAGAGAGCTTGCTGCGAAATAATAAAGGAATTAAATGAGCTAGCGCTAAACATCATCCACCGGTTACTGACGGCTATTTGACTTCAGATTGCTGCTTAGCCGCTAGATTCCTTTCATTATTCGCTGTGATTCCTTATAAGCTCCCTTTTTACCTTATGAGCAAAATACACAAAAGGCTTCGGCATCTCTTGTCGGCCACGTTTAAAAGAATGTAGAGGCGCAGGTTTCTTTGGGGGGGGTGGACTGACTGGAAGGAGGCAGGCTTTTACCCTCCAGATAACGAACTAAACCACCTTAGAACCTTGTGCTAAAATAAAGATCTGTAATTGACTCCACCACAGTGATAATGTTTCCCATTTAACGCATGGTCGACTTGCAGGTCTTATTATTGCACGCACACTAGCAAGTAATCTGATCAGTTTGTTGCTGTGTTTGGCAATCTGATAGTTTGTTGCAGGTCAATGACAACGATTTTTTTCTTACCATCTGCCTGCTCAATACTAACATGCTTATCTTGTACTTTTGACCTGCCTGGCCTTGAGAGTAGCGATGCCCCCCCCCCCTCAGAAAAACAAGCATTGATTTTGTTTGACTATACCTTCATGAATTTGCCTTTATACTGTATTTGTGCTTCACTGCATACC
This sequence comes from Nannoperca australis, assembly GCA_036023655.1. Taxonomy (NCBI): domain Eukaryota; kingdom Metazoa; phylum Chordata; class Actinopteri; order Centrarchiformes; family Percichthyidae; genus Nannoperca; species Nannoperca australis. Next base: position 12,908 of record JAVQJD010019344.1, read on the forward strand.
AGCATCCACTGTCGGGATCTGTCTTCGCATGCCAGGCTGCATGTTGCATTGAGTTGTCCCCACTGGATTGCTACACTTTAAGCTAAACCAAAGGCTGTCCGCTCTGAATCCTTTTAATTTTTTGGGATGCTTACTCTTTTCACAAAATTTACAGATAAAACAAATCCAGGTACGGGGAGCAGAAGAGATAAAGAGAATCAAGTTAAGTTAAAGCTGCACCTATTAATATTTTCATATTAACAATGGATCAAATGACTATGTGTGATGTTAAAAGGATGGTCTGTAGTGATAAACCCACAGAGAATAATCACCAAACTCTGCAGTTCCCCTCAGCTCTACAGAGCTGCTTGAGCCGCTTTCAGTGAAAAAGCTCTAATAAACCAATTCTGCGCTACCTGTTCAGCACAAAATGCCAGAAGGACAAAGTTATCGGGTAGCTGCTATACATAGTGGAGCATTTAGCAGCTAAAGAGCCAGCTGGTGGAGACCAAAACATAGCTAAAATGGCAAGAAGCACAATTCAAATGAAATGCTAATGTTGCTTTGTGCCTGCTTTGTAAATTGGCTTCTGTTTTCTAATACATTCCCCATATCCTCAATATAAGGTGGCATACTATACGGTTGTGTTTACACCTTGTTTTGCCAACATTATCCATTAATGCTGCTTTAAAAAATGATTTACACAGATGCCTTTAATATTTTGCACATTCACTTTATGTCTTAGGTGAAGTTACTAATTTTAAGAAGAATGTATCTTCCTTTCTGTAAACATGAGGATTCGTCCTCATTTGCCCTATTAATTGTCCATATATGTTCAATATCCATTCATGTCTGAACTGAACTTCAAGAACTACTCCTACATTTTAGCTCTTTTCTTGTTTATACTATTTGCAACCTGTTTAGTAATTTCATTAACTTCCAACCTCTTTATCAATCCAATATACTGAGACTATAGTCTGCAGTGTTTTCTTGTTTCCAGCAATTTTCAATTATGTTTGTGGTATCTGGAAATAGCAGAGTGAAAACTATCTGCTTCCTTCTCCTCTCAGACTACATTCTGCAAAGACCAATTCGGGCACTGCAATAAATTTAGCTCACCATTATGAAACACCAACTCGTTTGGCTGCAAGGTGGCTCGGTCTCCCATCGCTGGACAATCCCATTGATTGGACAGTCCTCTGAACATAATTTTAGACGTGTTGAAAGGGACATTAGCTGCCAGTGCAAGCTGTTCCAGGGAATATTGGTCCTCTACATCAAGTCAAAGACGCTGGGCAGCCAAGAAATTCTCTCTCTGTCTGCTCAGTGACAGTGAGCCGAATTACGGCAACTTAATGTACAACGGTTGTTATGTTTACTGCATACCCACACATGCTACTTCAAGGTGTGATTGATGTGGCAATTAAGCAGTTAACAGTAAATGACACATACATTTATGTGAAATGTTTTCTTCATTAGAATTTTTTCTGTTTTGGTTTATGAATAATATAGATGATTTTATCCTACATAATTAAGAGGTTTCAATGCTTTTATGCTTTGAAAATTGATTTTTTACTTGAATTTCCATTTACTACATAAGTCAAAGATACATAAAATGCTCAAAAATCCATGCAATATTATCCAATTGATTTCTATATCTGGCCAGGCCCGCCAGCAGAAGCTATAATGGGCTTATAGTGTGCTTCATAGCATCACCTAAGTCTGTAAGCCAGGGATCACCTTCCACATCTTCATATAAAAGGGACTCTATAATACAGAATGATATTTCTATTCTTAAGAAAATCGTCCCCAGAGCCCATGGTGACGTATTAAAATGTCAAATGTCAATTTAAAAATTCACATTTTAACAGCTTGGCGCATATGTGTTGCCTTAAACCTTAAAGAGTTGCTAATCATAATTGTTGCCAATACATTTTCTGTTTTCTATTGACTTGATTCATTGACAAATTCTCTCAGCTCTAAAGAAGTTAGTGAATCATTTTGAATCAAGGACTAGTTAGGCAGTTAGTTCGGCTTTATTTATCCACAAAGTCTCTTTTGCACGAGAGACGTCAAAATAAATGACATTAAAGATCTCAACAAGTCAGTCACACGTTACAATCACCAGTATTATTGAAAGTATCAATAAGTAAAGTCTCTCAGAGGAATGAGTGTCTCTCGCTGCAGTGTGTGCAATTCATCCCAGTAACAAAGTACACAGTACCTCCAACCAGTCTGTCCCTGGTTCACAGTTAGTATGAGGGACTTCAGCAACTTTGGCACAAAGACCTTTGTCTACAAAGTATTCTGATGCCTCCTAAGTGACAGTGATAATAATGAGAAGTTAATAAATTAAACCTTAACTAATATATTTTTGACCATTTGACACAACATGCTGAAACACAACATTGACATATTGTCACCTTATGTTGCCACCTGACAAATGCAAGTCCACTATTCACTCTACTTTTAGCTCTGTTTTGGTCTCCACCCACTTCTGAGGGGAATGTCTGTGTCTTTAGCTGCTGAAGGCTCCACAACATGATCACCAGCTAGTCGCTAACTTTGCTGTTTCCAGCTCGTGTCATTCATAAAGTAATGATCGCAGTAGAAACTCAGCAGCTAGGTTTTTATTTACAAGCACTGGCCTGAAGCGTGACTTTCATTAGCATAATAACTACAATAAGAATAAGAATAGTACAAAAATAATGGTGTTGCGGCACTTTGTGCTCCGACCGTGAATTAGTGTTAATGTTAACAGCTGATTCAGAATCAGTTAGGGAAAAGTGTGTTTAGTATGATTCACACATGTAGGAAAATTAGAAATCGGTTCATTAACATAGAATCTATTACTGTGTTCTCAAGTAACTTACTTTTATCTACTGTAATTCTTGATTTTCAAAATGACTTGTTAACTATTGATTAATTACAAGTTACTTCCTGTCATGCACTTGTAATTACTCTGGATCTTGTGTACCTTTATTATAAAGGGCTACCAGACCGTATTTAATGTATCCTTCCCATGAAATGATCCTAAGAGCATTTTAGGAACATTTACCATGAAGTCAGTCAGAAGGATAATGTTGCTCGTGTGTGTGTGTGTGTGTGTGTGTGTGTGTGTGTGTGTGTGTGTGTGTGTGTGTGTGTGTGTGTGTGTGTGTGTGTGTTGTACACGTGCTGTGTTTCTATGAGCGTGTGT
>JAVQJD010019346.1:0-40890 GCA_036023655.1 Nannoperca australis
CCCCCCCCCCCCCCCCCCCCCCCCCCGCTTTCATGTTTGTTTGAGGTTGGGAAACAAGAGACAGACCTGGTGTAGATGAACAAGTCAGCAGATCTGTATGCCAGACAAAGAAACTGAGCCCATTTCCAGGCCGGTCGCAACAAGCTGCTAAGAAACTATTCAGGGAATCTTAAGTGAGATCTCCTGATAGATGTCAGACTGAGGCTGAGAACATTTGTAAAAGGTCATTCTATTAATCTGCATATAAATGTTGAGAAACCAACTTAGAATAGACTTACTGTATTAAGTAATGTTGTAGTCATCACTGAAAATGCTTTAAACCTGTTCTGAATCCCAAATCAGACACTAATTAATTATGTGACAAATGTCAGATTTATGATTTGAGAGATTAAATTTTACTGAATAAGTCACAACAGGTCAACAGCCTGCTAGTGGGCTGACTTGACTATAGTATCATGTTTGCAGAGGGAAAAACAATACAAATGTGTGCATCAAAGTTGACATTATTTGTCATTAGGTATTATATCTACTTTTCAGGCAAAGGTTATATTCCAGGTACACCCCCCCCCCACCCCCCACCCCGACACACAAAATAACTCTACCAATGGAAAGAAACAAAATGGAAAACAAAAAGTCAGACCTGAAGAACAGCTTCAATTAAAGCCTGTGCCACACCATAAATCTTGGCCAGGCCTCAGTGAAATTGTGATGGGCATCTGAACGGTGCTTGCAAGGCCACAGTGGACCATGTGAAACACACTAACGACGATTTTATTCAACAGTTCATCAACTGGCCTAATGTAAAAAGAAAGATTTGCTCACGCTTAAATGGGTTTTAATGTGGGAGAGCAGAGTTGGTCTGCCTGGGCCTGGCTGATGAAGATTAGCTGACTTCTTCCATTAGGAGAGGCTGTCTGGGGCAGCCGGCTGAAGTGGCAAGACAATAACCAAGTGCTAATTGTGTGCAACCAGGTCCTTTTCCTTTAGTATGCGCAATGTGTCTGGTTGGTGTATGTGTGGTTGCATGTGGTTGCAACAATGGCGAGTTTGGGAAAAGAGTTGAGAGAACTAAAGTAACCCGGCCAACGCGTAACCTTCCTGATTTTCAACTAGGGTTTTCTGCTTGATAGTGTTTCTTGTAACCTTCAAAAAACCTTTGATAACATTCTGGTTTGTTCATTATTTCCAAGAATGTTCCCAGAACTCCACAGCGTTCCATCACAGTAACATGATTACTGTCTGGGAATATGAATCCTTTGAGACTTCCAGAATGTTGGAAGAATGTTCCTGCAAAGTTCACATACTGTAACCATGCAAATGTTTTACATATATCAAGAAAATTGATTTTTCGGGGCCAGGGTGTGCATCTTCTAATAGCATCTGAAACCCTGTTTTAGGGGATTAGTTGTGTGTTTTTCACAATTTCACAACTACTACTTGCATTACCATGAATGCTTTTGATGGCCATTCCAAATAAGAAATGTAAGAGAAAAATACCAAATACAAAGGAAAAACAAGCTCATGTTATTGTCTTATTGTATACCTAATACCTAATACTCACTTCATGTATGTAAGTGGGGGTGGACAAAACCTTAGAAGCACTTAAACTTTACAAATTACAATTCAACCCACCACCACTAACTATGGACTCAACAACAGCATATTATTAGCTTCACATAGATAGGAAGTATGGCAGGGCTGTACTGGATTGCTATAAATTAAACCAGCGAACATAATTGTAGGCGTACAATAAAAGTTCAGTGAGGGTGACACTGGAGTTTATTAAAGAATGTTTTTTCTATGACTGAGTTCAATGCCTCCTTTTATGATGTGGTAAGGAGCATCCTGAAATATCTGACCACATCCTGTCTACAGGATGCAGGATGAGGCCCAGCAATGAAGACTGATGAGAAACATCAACTATAAACAACACTTGGGATTCAATGCGCTGCAACCTGACCAGCCATCTGCATTGACGCAGGTATCGGAGAAGAGCAGGAGCGTGGTCCAATCACTCACCTCTGATTGCAGAGCTGGCATGCGAAGCAGTCCAGGTGGTAGACGTTCTCCTTGGCCCTCATGACCATCTCGAAGGCTGGAATGAGCTTGCTGCAAGCTGCGCAGTTCCCTGTTACACCAAACAACCTGAGCCACACACACACACACACACACACACACACACACAAAGAATGCATGATGTAGGTAATTCCCCCGAGCCTCCGTATACAATAGTAACTTAACACCATCACAGTTTTTCAAAAAGCCCTGTGCTTACCTATCAGACTAAAGTGACAACTTTCAAAGTGACATACCAGAAATATTTAATGGCAATGAAACACAGTGTATGTATTTATTACTTTTTACTTTCATTTTATCTTTATTTACTCACTACTCACAATGGATAGAACATATTTATTTTATTCAATTATTTAGAGTTAAATATTTGTGAATGAAAGGACTTGGACATTAAAACTTTGGAACAATTTTGACTCAACCTTCTACTATCTACCATCCTTGCATCCCATTATAACTGAAAATACACCAAAACAGAATGAGTAAGACTGCTTCTGCTGTGTCTTGGTGACTCTGGGAATAAGAGTGACAGCTGTCAAAGAGATTGGGATAAACACACTAACATGAGCTATTGAAACAGGGTCTCGGAATCAGTCCACAAAAATAGGTTGGACAGAGCTGGGCTACAGTAGCACAGTAAAAAATAGTAGGGCCACAGCTTGTGCCATAGACATCGATGGGACACGGGTAACACTGCTGCCCAGGGAGGACCCTATTATTTCTTGCTCCGGGGACATTAATGTGAGTATTCATTAGGGATTCAGGGTTGCTACTACACAGTGACCTAGACTAGAGCGGCAAGGGGAAAAATCTGATAACGAAATCATATAACAAAATAACCTATTAGGCAGACTTCTTGAGGCACTTTTAGCTGTCGTTGTTAAAATGATAAAACGGCATGCCACTCTCACAGTCTGTAAGAGATCGCAATCTGATAAATGATCTCAGGGCTTGGGATATGCAGGGTTGTTTATTAACCTTCAGAAAGTATGTTTCCCAGAGGCAAAGGAAGCAGATAGATTGTGCCCTCATGAATACCTACAGAGTTAAGATCCACTGTCAACACACCTTGAGACAATGAAGGATATCTCTTGCAACATGGTAGTTGGGTGAAAACAAAAAGGGCCAAGTCGATGGATTAGTGCTGACTTAATTAAAATAATTATACCTTTTCCTTTGAGCAATCTAAATTTAGATACATTTGTGGAATATCTTGTCCTTTCTCTTTTCTGCACAAATGTGCATTGCCAGAAGGCCTTCACATGAAATAGATTAAATGATCATTTCTTTTCTTACAAAGCTGAGTAATTCATCAAAAAAAAAAAAAAAAAGAGATGATAGATTTAGTGTGTGATAATGAGCATGAGTGTTTGAGCATAACATTTACATTTACATTTACATTTAGGCATTTAGCAGACGCTTCTATCCAAAGCGACTTCCAAAATAAGAGCTTTACATCAAGTGCATAGAACCATGATTGAAAACAACAGGACGTCTCATCAGACTTGTAAGGGCTGGTAATGAATCGCAAGTGCTATAAGCAATCGCAAGTGCTATAATCTACTACAACTACAGCGAGACTTTGAGAGACAGGCAAAGGAAAAGTACTACTTGGGTAACACTAAATAATTCAAACAGTCCAACCAAAGGTGAGTACAAGCATTCGTTTATTTAAATTTTACAAGAGAATGCTCGCCACTAGATAACTTGATGTATTTAAATGTATGGATGCTACCGGTACATTGATGTGTTCTCACTCAACACAGACCACTCATTAACGTCTTCATACCTGTAGGCTCTGCCGCACATGCCGTAGTTTCCTGCACCATAGGAGCCGCCAATGATAACAGTAATCTTGGGTACATTGGCGCAGGCAACTGCAGTTACCATCTTGGCTCCGTCCTTGGCAATTCCTCCTGCTTCGTACTCTCTACCCACCATGAAGCCTAAGACGGAGACGTGGAGGAGAGATTGCAAACAAAAACTGGGTTGACTTTGTGTTGTCGTCGTCTCAGGGGACAGCGTCTACTGTGTTAAAAATACATGATTAATAATAATAAAAAATCAAAACAATGTTGAGCACAAGTTGTACATGATGTCACAGAATCTGATTATGATTTTATTACTTCTCATTTTGCAGTAAGCAATTACACGCTCGCAATAAATACAGGGGTCATTAGGTGACAAAGACCCCGTTAAAGCCACAACACTAACATGTTATTTGCAGTTACCCAAGTACTTAAATAATAATTAATTCCTTTCGTTATAGTTTCCACTCTGAACTCGGCGGAGAAATAGAGAGAGAAAATAAAAACACCACAACAGACCAAAATCCTAAGCTGTCAATAATCCCCAAACCACACATATTAAGAATTCCCACTGACCGGTTATGTTTTGGAGAAAAATAAGTGGGATGTTTCGTTGGCAGCATAATTCGATGAAATGCGTGCCCTGAAAAGGAATTCAAATATTCAGTGAATCTCGCGTATTCCCACTGCTACAGAACTACTGCCCACAGGATAGAAAGCACAGAAACGTACGTATCGCTAGCTAAAAATTAAAAAAAGATAGGATGGTAATTCTTTATTTTTCTTGGCACCTTACAGGAATATAACCTGCAAATGAACCACCAACAGAAACACCTGCATAAATATGTAACAGATTATAATCAAAGCAGACAAATGTACATGACGGACCGCATGAGGTAGTAGACTAGTGTCTGGTTGTGCTGCACACAAACTATACTGTCTGGACCACATCTGGAGTAAAACTGTACTGCACAACACGGAGCTGCCAGGAGATATCGCACAGGAAAATCAAGCACAAAAGACCGCGCACTGTATGGAGACACCTCATTTCCATATACTTTGTATTGCTGAATTACTCAGGTGTTTTTCTTTCTTTTGGCGGTTACCTCTGCTGGTTTTCTTTCAGTGAAGCATCCTGCCTTGCATTACAAAGTGTAAACAGAATGTGGCGACGGCGTGAAAGACGGCTGCCTATTAGAAACTGTCACGTGGTGAAAAATGATCCATCAATTTGCTCCCAGATGCGTGCTCAACAACAGAAATCTAATCTTTTCTCTGGTACCTCTCCCTTTCACCAAAACAAATGCCTTGGGAAAAGCTTTTAACAATATAACAGTTAGCATAATAGAAGCCCGGGCATGTCTTAAGTGATGACAGCGTGTCTCCAAAACGCATCTCAAAAATGCAGGTGCAATATTGATTTTTCTTTTTTGTTTTCTTCATCTGTTCTCTGAGCATGTCTGTGTCTGTCTGAAGCACTGTGTCAGTCCCTTTCGACAGTAATTACACTGATGAGATAACCAATGCTTATACTGTCATATTGAGACCTCACAGAAAAAATGAATCAAAGAATCCTTTTTTTTTTTTTTTTTCTTCAGGTCAAGCTTGTAATCTAATTGAAAATGTGTTTGAAAAACGTATTAGTCTATAATCACGAATTCAGCTCCTCATCTTTCCTAAGCCTGTGTAAAGTTCAGCTCTGCTCATGGCAGTCTGGCTGGCAAATTAAGTGAATTATATTGAATGAAAATTATGATTGCCTCTTGTCCAGGGTTTCTCTAAATGCTGTGTTATTACAATGCCATTCATCACGGTGCTCATGAGATGGCCCAGACAAGTGGAATTTGAGAGCTCATTGTACGAGAGAAACTCAGCGCCCTGACTGTGAAAGGTCAGAACAAACCCTCTACGAAGACGAAAGCTCCCTCAAGAGAGAACCATTGGTAGCCGGTGCCAAACACCATCGGAAACGCTTCAGTGTGAAAAAATGGCCTTGACATTTTGAGAGACACGTTGCCAGTACAATGCTCACTCCTTTGAAAATGCAACATGATCATAAGGCTTAGTTTTTTCCCCACTTTACATAGGAGTCTGCTCATGATCAAAAACGTTTTGTGAAGCCGGAGGCAAAGTGTAGTTTTTTTAATAACACTGTAATAATACTGTGAACAGACTTTTTTTTTTCTTTTTTTTCTTTGCATACACGGGATATTTACCTTTTTCGCAGACTCTGAAAACAAGACGCCGTTGTTGCCAATGATTCCGACAGGGTAACCAAATATTCTTGAAAATCCTGAATAGGTACATATTGAAAAGTCAAAACAGTAAGGTTGGTAGAGACCATCAAAAAATAAAATTACATAAAAATTAAATAAATAAATAAAAAATAATATATATATATATATATATATATATATATATATATATATATATAATTCTCTGGGTTGTTACATACCTGTAACAAGTGTGTCTCCATAGAAAGCCTTGAACTCGTCAAACTTACTGCCATCTACAATTCTGGCGATGACCTGCAATCAAATGAATAGGGGAAAGTGTCGTTTTTACTTGTCAAAGCAGGCAAAGCACAGGTTTAAGTAATGACAATGATGATGGCTCCATTCCATTAAGTGTCCCAGTAACCCATGTCATTGAGTGGCATGCGCAATATCAGAGCCCCTGTGGCTCTCCTAATTGGAATGCAGCCATCATTAACGTTATGAATTCCACCCGTGCTTTTCCTGCTTTGACAAGTCAAAATGGGTCTAATGGTGTGTTTTTAAATCTTTTTTTTTTTTTTTTGAACACTGGACCTCTATGGCACAGAGGAATAAGGTATATCAGGACCTGCCCACACAGACAAGACTTAATAGGATCAATTCATTACTGGCTTTGGTCTTTTCATTGCAATTTTTAATAAGAAGAAAAATATATAATATCACCATACTGATACCCAAAACGTGATTTAAGGGTGCCCTGTGTTGGAAAAGCCAATTACAGTTGAAAAAATCCTGTAAAGAGAGCCGGTCGATCTTGAATCCTAAATGGACTGCCAATACTGTTCTACACTACAGTTTGACATCTCTACAGTTAGCAGTCATTCTTGCTACTGGGTCTACATAAAAAAAAATCAAAAGGCACAGGCTTTAAACCAAATGAGAGCATCTGGCAAGCCCTGCCGAACACAAAGTGAGTGATGCTGGCTGTCCATTATTGACTCAGCTCCTGATAGAGGGACCTGACATTTTCAGTGCATTCTGAACCAACAAAAGCCAGGTTTGTTTGCATTATTCAGAAATTTTTGGTATAAAACAGAGGTGTAAAGTGTGTCAATATCCTATAAATCTTTAATTCTGGTATTATAAGAACTAAAACACTAAACGCTTAAAAAGAAACCCACATCATTAAAATGTAAAGATAGTTGAAACAATCTAGATGAGAGTGCTGCTGTGTTCAAATAATTTGTGGAAACATAAAAAAGACAAGTCTTCTTAAAGTTCAGCCTTTCACTTTTGTTCTTGCCCTGTAGAGGAAATTGGACAAATACCTCTCTGATATCAAAGTTGCGTTTCAAGTTATCTCCAACTATGCCATAGAGTTCATCTGCAGGGTAGAGAGGGGCTTCAGTGGGTTCTGTGGTGACCTGAAAAAACATAACAGACTCCACGTCAACAGAAAGCACAAACAGCTTAACTTGGTGGACAATAAAAGAGAATTGTTGACGATTGTCGTCACTGGACTGACCTCAATATTTTTCCTGTAGTTCAGGCTTCTCACTGCCTTTCTTGCCAAATGGAGCGCGTGGTTATCGTCTAAAGCATAGTGGTCTGTCACACCAGATTTTCTGTAAAATAAGCAACAAATCATCAATTTAATTGAATTAAAACTATAAGATACAGCTGTTTTTTTAAGCATGAATTGTCTTTTTACAGTACAATTTACAATTTATTATTTTATGACTTCTTCTGGCTGTTTTGTTAAAAAAACAGAGAAATACTCAGCTCAGTGTGGAGTGAAAAACTAAATGGTGAAGAGTTATGCCTGAACACCGACTCCAAAACACAAATTGATTTCAAATGAACAACTTTTCAATCCCAGTTGGGTCAAAAACATTTTGACCTCAGAAAATAAGTGCTGATTTCCAATCGCCTTTCTATATGTGATGACAATAACAATGTTCCTTATAAAGTGAAGAAAAAACGAACACATATAAGAGTCATGCTTTGCCAAGAATAATTGATTTGAAATAAATAAAGGTTGATTTGAATAAAGGGTTTTAGGGTTGAGTTATAGTATTTTCATGGACAATAGCCTAATAGTTGTTTTTTGTCCCAGATTAAAAACCCATACATGGAAAAAATACTGTTATTTCATACTTGCAGTGAAGATCAGCACCACCAAGGTCCTCTGCAGAAACTTCTTCCCCAGTGGCAGCTTTGACCTGTAAATACAAAAAGGCACAGACTCAAACTAAACACAAACGATAAACACAACATCAGTGAAGTATCTTTCACCACCTTTAAGTTGACTCTGATACCTGGTTGCTATTTACCGTACAGCTTGAATTAAACTACTACAACAAAAAGTGCATGCAATTTGTGATGTTGGTACAACCTATAGCCTAGTTATAACCACCAATCCACTAACAGGATTATGAGCAAACTTGATGCTATAACTTTAATCCTATTCTTATACAATTTAAAAACAAAAGATTTGCCCAACCAATGGAGGTCCTCCTAGGAAAATGGTCCCTTGCTTCCGCACAATGATGCTCTCGTCTGCCATTGCGGGAACATACGCGCCGCCCGCTGTGCAGGAGCCCATCACAACGGCAATCTGAAAGAGTCAAGAAAGTCTAATATTAACAATGGACAACTTAGCTTCAAAAGACTCTGTAGCTTCACACTTCAAAAGCACAATGGCCCTGTCCTTACAGGCCCTTTTCAATGAAGATGTGTCAGTACAATTAACAACAACGTAACTGGACTTGTCAATTTGTACTGCAGTAATTTAGTGGTAAATCTGGCAGTAATTCTAAATATGGCTAGGGGGAAAACAAACAGAATCGATGCCAGAGAAGCAAAAGCTTTGATTAATATAGATTTCTAATCATCAGCAGAGCCAATATTAGCATGAATATATTCAGCCGTGTACAAACATCACCCCTGGGTCTACTCGAGAGATGTGAGCGCAAGACCTGACTTCTCTACAGCAGCCATCTCATTTAACAGCTCTCACACAAACTGACTTTTTTTGTTTTGTTTTTAAACACTAGGATGTCTCTTCTTCAGTTCAGTCAATAGAAGGATGGATTTTAGTTGCCTGCAGACAGTGAAAAGATGGATGACCTACAGCAGTGAAGTTCATTTAAATTCACCAACTCTGCTCTCTCTCTGGTATAATTTTTCAGACAACCCTTTCTTTCTGCGTCTACGAAATGATATATGAATCAACGCGAGGCTATTCCAAATGCAACAAATACATCATCCAAGATAACGACAACAGGCTATGGTAAAAGACAGTGACCAATGATAGACGCTTTCCATGCATCACCTGTGATATTCCCTCCGAAGAGAGCCTGGCCTGGTTGTAGAATATGCGTCCAAAGTGATCTCTGTCTGGAAAGACATCGGCCTGTCTGGGTAGATTGGCTCCTCCCGAATCCACTAAAGGAGAAGGAGGAACATCAGAACATTTCTCAAACTCCTCGTCCGTGGAACCAGCTTCAGGTGTGTGTACGGGGGGGTATATAGGGAGTTTTTCCTTGCCACTGTCGCCTAGTGCCTCCTCATGGTGGGACAGTTGGGTCTTTATAAATATATGAGTCGGTCTAGAAGTGATCTATACGGAAAAGTGCCCTGAGATAACTATGTAATGATATGGCGCTATATAAATAAAATGTTATTGAAATTTAGAGAACCTTGTGAGTATTATTAACATCTAGCCTCTGGTTATATTACAGACACCTTATCTCCCCTTGTATGAAATCCTGAAAGCTTCAACCAGGGCCTTTTTAGGATGTCTCAAGTCTACACTGACAAAAAAAAAACAACAACATACAAATATTAGGATTTTCCCCACAGGGCACTTTGACTTTGGAACAACTGCAGAGGAGCCCCGGCTGACCAAGTTACTGGATTTAATAAATCACTGTGAAAATAGAACTTCTAGTATGCTAATTTTATATAGAATTTAGCATACACAATATTTCTCTTTTTCTGCAGCATGTGTTATTCTGGTGGTGAACGTATAACATATTCCTGCAAATATAGAAAAACTCACCCAAATAAATGCATGGCAAATGGTTCTGCTGGGCTATCTCTTGTGCGCGAAGGTGTTTCTTCACTGTAACTGGGTAGTATGTTCCCCCCTTGACAGTAGCATCATTTGCAACAATAACACATTCCACCCTGTGAGATAGAAAACATTGCATTGTGTCAGGCGCACCTGGAGCACTCAAGTGAAATCTCATTGGAAATTAAACCAAAAGTCTAAGATTCAATTAACCCCCTCATGTAATTATATAGTAATTAGCAATGATATTTTTATGCAGGCTGTTTGGGATTTTCATTCTGCATTTAAAGTGGCAGAGGCTTAAAATCCAATTTTATTTTGTGGTCAGCTTTATTAGCAATATCTAATTAAAATGCATGTTCTCAAGTATTTAAGATCTGACACTCTGACGGGTTAAGAGGTAAAGCTCGAAATGGTGTTCATAGTGCTTACCCTGAAACCCGACCAATCCCAGTAAGTATACCCCCTGCTGGGACTTCCTCTTTTCCATACAATTCATAGGCTGCAAACTGAGAGAATTCCAAGAAAGGAGTCCTGCAAAAAAAATTTAAATAAATAAATAAATCATAAATACAGTTCATTCCAAAATCTAGAGGAGAAATGTCTTGCAATTTAAAATAACACTTCTATGTTAGATGTTTATGTTTTGAGCATGAAAGCGTGATGTCTGCCATGATGGTGTGTTATATCAGGGGTAAGTGACAGCAATGCTACCCTCCTTTCCCTGTTCTCTGTGTAGCATCAGACATTAGAACGACCCTCGCCATGGTTTGTGTAATGACGTCAAACCTGGGCACTACAAATCTCATGCATCTGGTCTGGTGGGTGTGAGTCAACCATGAAGTTTGAATCTGTCAAAACCAAAGAGGGAAGTAGGCGTACCCTGGATCCAGCAGTCTGTCTATACGCTCTCTGGGCAGTAGCTTCCCACGAGACGTATGAAGTCTTCTGGCTTTCTCTCCCCCACCTGGACTTATTCAAATAAATACCATGTTAACAAATAGTTTGGGATTTTCAACTGATTAGCAAGTGTCAAAGTCTAGATCTTAACCCAATCCACAAACCTATAACCTACACTACAAAGATAAACATTTAGTATGTAGGAACTACTTTCCACTCATCTTCCATGACACTTACTGTTGTTACAATGTAATCTAATCATAGTCAGCACTGAAATATCTACTGTAAATAAAAGTGTGACTGGCAATGTTTGCACACAGTGTAAGAGGTTAAGAGTTTTTACCCTGTATTAATCAAAGAAAGTTTATTAAGAACCAATTGGTACTTTCAGTTTGCACATTCACATGTGAAGGCAGGCCGATAAAACCTGAACATCTACAGGTGGACCCTGAGCAGAACAGATAGGAGTAAGTGAGCGTGTTTGGTCCCCACTTTCATCACCCAGACTGCCTGAATTTGGACACTAAAACACAAAGTGACATATTTAACTTCAGCGTAGTGTGTAATCTGCCATGTGTTTGCACACCTACCCAATTTAACCTTCTCCGTCCGGCATCTTAGTTCATCAACAAGAACTTGCATTCGCTCATAATTCTCCTAAAAAACAACAAGAGTATATGTAGTAGAGTATTTGCTTTGTTTGTCGTGTTCTATGATTTCTACTGATGACAATTTATGGCAGGCATAGCACCACATTAAGAAACTGCTAACAGAGTTAAGGTTGGCTGCTGTACTTTTATCCAAACAGGTTGGCAGGAAAGCGTCAGTCATTTATATAAAACAACAAAGCCTTGTTTACGTATTATTTGTTAACTGTTAATGACAGAAACACCCACTAACTAACCTGCCACATATTCACGTCCTCCACATACAAAGTAAGACGACCACCTACTCGCCAACCAGATTTATAAAGAAAACTATATACAAGACCAGCGCCCCTCTTAGCTTATATTAACACCCAATCATCGTCTGAGTGGGCGACAATCAGACATTATATCCCCCATTATGAATGAGGACAAGTTATGTTTATGGAGTTAATTAAAACTAAAAGAAACTCAGCCACTCAACACTCATCAAACTGCATTTGCAATTTAAAATAACACTTCTATGTTAGATGTGTTATTTGTCAAGAGGAAATGGAAAGGGTCAAGAACATAGCTGCAATAACGCTTAATTATTGTGGGACACAAATACTTAATAGGCATGTTTATGATGGTATATTTTAGTCGTTCTCCAAACTGGAAATAAGAAGAACATATTTCTGTCTGTGGTGCCATCCAGTGACATTTTTTGGTGCTGCTGCTTATCAGTGAGGATGAATGAGTTGATGCTTACTGAATGTGGACACATGCTAATGCACATTATAATTAAAATGATTAAATTATAACTTCAACCTAACATTGTAAAGCATTCATTTCTCAAACATTAATTAAAAGTAACCCTAATTTGCATTTTAGCCTACCTAGGACTTTCAATATTCTAATGATGTTTTAGTAATAAGAGATGCTGATACATAATTGTTAATTGGTGGAATTTAAGTTAGATTTTGCCATTTATGTATTCTCCTACCTTCGGCCAGGTGTTCTCATCCCTGGTCACTGAGTACCACAACCCTCAATCTATGCCTACATCCTGGGTTGTACTGTGTACAGTATAGTGCCAGTCATGAAAAATCTCAACAGTAAAAACGAAGATTACTTGAGAGGCACAAATTGGGGCTATGGTTTATAAGAAAAGCAAAGTGCTGTGTCCAACTGATGAAACCTGCTGGCAGAAAGAATGGCGAATAGTAGAAATGCAGCTGTAAGGCTACTGTGATGATGCTAAATCCTTGGCTAAGCAACGCTCAAGGTTCTGACCTCTTTTGGCCAGTAAACAGGCTAGAATTAGACTCCGCGTGGTTTAAAAACCAAATAAACTATAGTCTTAATACTTGTCAACATTACCTGACCGTAGAGTGATTTTAAACTTGCGTGTCAGGTCAGCCGCCTCATATATTTGAACAGTTATCGTTGACATTAGCAGCGAGTGGAATTCTAACGTTACAGTTTGGCTAGCTGGGATTAGCAACAGGATAGGATACCTGATATTCAGAAGACTGTTTTTCCGGCTGAGAGCCAAGTCGAGCTACTTTATCGGCATAGTAAGACCTTGTGCAAGCCGAAGGTAGACTCCTGCAACGAAGCAGCCACGGTCTGACCGTGCGTAGAAGCATTTTCACACTCAAGTTGTCTAACTATACTTGCAGCTAGCTAGCTAGCTAACCTAGCAGTGATCTTGTTCTGTGGTTAATGTTAGTAGGAGTCGAGCTCCATATTGCCACCTGCTGGTTAAGTCAAGATAAAATAAGCCTTTATTGATACCCAGAGGGGAGGTTAAGGTGTTGCAGCCACACAATGACAGAAATAAGTACAGATAAAAAGAGAAAGTAAAAAAATAATAATTACAAATAATAAAAATATAAACTACACAAGAGCAATTCAAGTCTTAATTAAAAGACAAGAGTGACAGTGATAGTTTGTTTGCAGAAACTGTCTACATGTGTTCAGCATTTATCCCAAGTCCAGTAGCTCCTCAAACATTATTGCATTGAATAAACAGATTTGTTTAATTTATGTAAATGCTGTATTTGTATAATAAAAGCCTTTGACAAAATAATCTCAAGGTCCATTTACAAGCTTTTTCTGGATATTTCCCATGAATGACGACTGTAATGTGTGGTTTACAGTTGGTAGCTAGTAAGTGGAGCTTGAGTTAAGATTATTTTGTCAAAATATTATTTCCAAGGTCAAGAACAAAGCTTTATGTTTGAGTAGCATCCATCCCTCATGCCCTGTTCAAAATATGAAAACACCACATTGTCCGCTATAGAAATACATATAAATCAATACTCATCCATACCATACATTCCAAAATATGGTTTCTCACATTAAAACATCAAAGCATTTAGATTGTAAATTGTAGTGTGTACGATATGCTAGAAAACCAAGATATGAAACAAGAGATATCATTGTTCGGATCCATGCTGCCATCGTGTGGATTTTACAAACATTACACTTCCAAAATCACTTCATTATTTGTGTGTGTGGGTGAGAAAGAGAGAGACCAAGAGATGGGGAGAAAGAGAGAGAGAGAGAGAGATATCAAAGAGAGTTTTCTTGAACTCCACAAAAGAAATTTAGAAAATGTCTGCCTGCAAATGCATACTACCTTTATTTGAAGGCAGAGAGATTACTCTAAGTTTCTTTTTTTGACCCATAGGAGCAAAATTTGAACATCATTATTAACCTTAGTAAATTGTAAAAATGTATTATACAGTACTCCTATTATGTTCAATCTCAAGTGTCTCAAAAAGTGTAGAAGAAAATGTAACACTACTGTAGCGCTGAAACAGATGCAGGGAAAAGGCCTTGTCTCGTTTAGAAACGGGAACTAAAGTTGGTTTTAAGTGGAATCAGAGTTAGCCTAAAAGCTTCAAAAAACATCCCTTCTGACCCAAGTGCTTTATTCGAGCTAAAGTACATTTGGCAGAGTATACACTGAAGAGCATTCAAACTAAGAGCTTTTAGTTCATGTAGTTTTATAAGGCCTTTCTCCTCCAACGCTTCCACCTATTCTATCAGCATGCATCAAAATGTCCATGACCTCCACTCAAATGGCTGCTCCTGTTTTCTTAGGAAATGTATAATCCTCCACTCTCTGCGTGAACTTAAACCCTCTCACTCATCCAGCTCTCTCTACTTTGCCGTGACCCCTGAACCTTTCTCGCTGCCACAGCGGTGAAGTGACAGAATAGATGTAGAGGTATGAAAAGCCTCTTAAAAGTAAAAAAAAAAAAAAAGTATAAATAAAATATTTTGATGACTGGGAGTAGAGCACAGGTAAATGCCTGAAATGTACACAAGGGTTGGATGAAAAAGGAAGACAGAACAAGCCTTAATTTGGAAAAGGCATTTTTGGAAAATCATAGGGTCACAGGGTTTTCTCAGAACATCAAGTATCAGGGAGCCACTTTACAGCATTACTCCAGAATGTATTTAGTATTGTATTATTTATTATTGTATATACTATATTGAATTATAGTATTTTCCAGTGTTTTACATATTCTTTGATACAGTTTTACTTGGTCATGCCTCTCTCATAGTGGGAGCAATTAGTCCATTTTCTACAGCATACAGTCTCAAGTCCCAAAGCTTGCTTGATTTGCAGTTAGAATTAATACATAATCAATCGCACAGGTTATCTTCAAGGCTGCATTAAAACTCAATACGTTTTTGGTACTGACTGAAATGTGTCTGTTGCACTGTATATCAAAAACTGTCAAGTGAAAAGGGGCATTGAATGTTTAGTCAAAAAATGTATTGTTGCCAGTTTCAGAGAGTATTTGAATGAAACCCAGTTCTCGCACAGTGTCGTTTGTGTTGAAAAACTAAAATTTGCCATTTGAGAACTTGCTTTTGTTGAATTAAAATAAAGGTTGTGTGGAAAAATACGTTTATATCTCTTAAAGTAAAGTAAAGTATAAAAAAATTGTGGTTTTACAATCAGGCACTGTATCAACAGCCAACACCCAGTCCTGGTTTTAAAATGAAGGCAGACAGAAGCCGACATTTACCAGGCAGTTAGTTTCTTGCATTGTGGGAAATTTGGGGTCAGGCTTTTCTTGGAGATGCTATGGAGTAAAAGTCAGGGAGAAGCTAAATTGATTTTGCATTCATTTTTAGTTTTCTCTCACAAGTCCCCCGACTTTATGGGAGTGCAATATAAAATCAATTCAGTTTCCTTTTAATCCAATGGGTTTTTTTTAAGTTTTACTGTAGGGTAGTTATTTAACTTTATTCAATAAAAAACTGTTTTGCCAACATTAATTGCTGTTCGGGTTGAACTGTACACAAAAAAGTTGCTTCTTCCATCCTTTCTCTCAGATTCAGGTTACATTGCAAGGCAATGCTTAAGTGTCACTCAGTCAGTCACTCACCCACACACACACTAACCCACAGGGATTGATTCCTCCCATCTTTATACAAGCTGAGCCGAAATCTCTCATCCTTCCCTTTTTGTAAAGAGATAATGATGCTCGTTTCACAGCTCAAAGAAGTCATTAATGTGTGACACAGCCTTGAATGTAGGATATCAAAGCGCCACAGAGTGCACCCCCCTCCCGCCCACTAACGGGCACAACCTCGTTAAGATGGCGGAGACATGAATTAATCATCCGTCCACCCTGTAATAGGACTAGAAATTGTTAGCAGCATCAGTTGTTGTGAGAAATGTCCCTTTGAATCGTTTGGAAGTATAAAGCTCCTTACAAATCTTTCATTTCATCACAGGATCACCATTAAATTTACTCTAGCAGATAAGCTGGGAGATAAAATGGGAGGCGAAATTAGTAAGTCAGATATGACAAGGACAGATTTAAGTGAGTTCAAATGTAATACAACACTATGAGCCTCATAGCTGTGCTATAATCCCATTAAAAATACACTAAAGTACAACCTGAATACATAACCTGTCCCTCCAAATACCAAAGGAACAAATCACATGAATTTTCTTTCGTATGTCTCATCCTTCCAGCATAATAAGACTGCACTGGGAGCATCATTTTTATTTCTTCTATATTTTTGGTGGGGGGCAGGGTCAGATAGAAATGGACTTTCATCTTGGTGTCCCAACAGTGTGAATAGGTGGGCAGAAATGCTAGCACTGTGACAAAACGTCCTCCTTAATGCCTTGCTATAAAATGCCACGCTGAGTTATTATCTTGCTCGTTAGTTGTTGTTTTTTTTTTGTTTTTTTTTGCTGCTCCTCTATGTGGAAAAATCTTGTTGGTGCATATTAGCCTTAGGTTTCTATTACTTTATTACTGTCTGAGAGCAGGGATTCTGTGATCAGGGGTTATAAGGTAATGTCTTGTACTGGGCAGGAGTTATTAAGTTGCCTGCAGTGTGCTCTTGTTCACAGCCAATACTTATGAGTTCTAAAAGAGTGTAAAAGCCACCCATTATTGGTGGTCAGATGTTAAAGCAATTCCTCTACGTTCATTATTTAAGTGAAAAAAAAAATCCTGGCATTTTCAGAGGTAATTGTCCCATTTGTGCCGAACATGTCTCCCAAGGGAATAAAAGACACAAGATACACAGCAGCTTATCCACCGCTGTCTACCCATCAAAAGCCAATGATTTTAAGTTCAGCTGAGGTTTTATGATCAAAGCACAGTAGCCACTGGAAAGAAATGTTGTTGTTCACATAACCTCCCCCATCAGGTATTGAGGTTTTGTAAAAAAAAAAAAAAAAATCTCCTAGCAACCACGACTGGTACTGTGCCAGACGAAAGAACAGTTTTATAGAGCGGTTTAATCTGCCCATAGAAAGCCAGAAAGTTTTGCTGATGTAGTGATCGGACCAATATTGATTTTGATTGAGCATGAATTGGTAATGAAATAGTATTCAGTATAGTTTATGTTGGATGCTGCTATAATTTATAGTTTGTTTTATTGATTAGCTAAAGTCAGCTGCTGTGTTTTGGTGTGTGGATGACTGCAGACTCTTTGGTTTCAGTGACATTATTCTGTGGTGTTTTGGCAGATTTGTAAATAAACTTTTTCCATGCTAGCTGTGGCTCTAGGGATGACAATGTCTGTCTGGCACCCGATCGACAACTATTGGATGGAATGCCATGAAATTGAGTTTTGCCATCTATGTTTCCCTCAGGATGATGAATTGTAATAAATGTGGTGATCCCTTAACTTTCCGTATAGCACAATCATCAAGGTAAACCTTTTATTCTGTCCAGTACTTTGGTTTATGACAAAATACCTGTAAAACGAATGACTATTAATAGGCTAATATTAGCATTTAGCTCAAAGCACTGCTGTGCTTAAGTACAGTCTCATAGCATGACTGTAGACTTTTGTTCAATGCTTTTGTAGCGAGCTGTACTCTGAAGGAGCGCTTCACATACTTTGTTTTGAGCTGAAATACATATTCACTCTGTTGCATCTATAATCCTCTTGCAAAGTCCACTGCAAAGTGTGCTGTCAGTGCTTTAAAAGTGAATTAATTAAGAGCAATTCTGACAGAGCTCTGAAGTTTGTAGAGCATTGTAATGGTTGTGTAAAGTGGCACTTTGCAAACATTACGCCAGCACACTGTGAGGTTGCAAACATGGTCATGAAGGTTTTTGGAAGAACAACAAATTTGACAGCGGTGGTCACAAACATACAAACTTTAAACATCCAAGTGTGCAGTGTCGCTATGAAGTAAATGAATGCTTTCTTTGCGGCTTTATTAGCTAAATCTACCAGCAACGTGATGCAACACATGCAAGCTAGAGCCATCTCGCCGTCATGTGGCCTGTTTGTTTAATCCAACTTCTATGTCTATCAGGAAAGTGGGCAATTTGCAAGCCATAAGTGCTCTTAATATAAAATGTTGAAGTAGGGTCTTTCATTCCCACATTGCATCCCCACCTTTCCTCCTTCTCTCCCACTTTTGGCTATTTGAAGTGCTGGTTGAAGAGCTGTAACAGGAGTATCATTCACTGTAATGGTGGAGCGTCCTCCTCCACAGCCCTTACTTAGATCACTTAATCCACTTCAACAGTCCAGCGCTGTGCTCTGCGTGAACACAGCACGTTCACAATGGGAGGTGAGACGGAGACTGGCGTTGACCTGTCGGCTTGCACTAAAATGCCACACTAAAACACTCGAAACCCTTGTTTCCAGCTAACTTAATATGGATGTGGAGTATGGCTGCCACACACTAAAGAGTCAAAATCCAAAGCTTTTTTGGTCAAAAGGTTTGTCACATTATACTTTAAAGAGGACACAGAAGATTCATTGTGATAATTATTGTGTTATGTTGTGTGTCGTCCATAACAACCACCACTGGCACTACTTGCTGTATTCAATTGCTTTTCCAGTTTGCATTTCAGTGGATTGGGTATATCCCAGAGATCATTGTTTGAGTCAAGTCATTGAAATGAACCCAGTCGTGACCGGTTTATTCACCAAAGTATCTGCTTTCTGCTAAGGCATAGGCAGGATTCAGTGGCAGGTTTAGAAGTTCAAATGTAGGTTAGGGCAGCTATAGAGTAGGGGTGTTTCTGTAGATTTAGTGGTAGGCCCAGAGCTGAACAGTAAACAAATCAAAGGACAAACTAGAAGCCCTTTTTTTTTCTGGTTGATCTGCCACAAGACGGTGCTGTAAGTTTCTTTCTAGGGCAGAGAGCCAGAGCTCAACGGAATAACCTTTGATGAAAAATGAATGTCTGCTGAGGCTGACTTGGTGGTATTAGATCGTCAAGGAAACCATTAGAATATTGATATCCTGGGCATGCACAAAAAAGAGGCAGGTTGATAATAAGTCCATTAACCGTTTGCCATACAGAAATGTGTAAATTGAGGAATGAAATATCTGGAGTCAATGTCATGAACATTTAATATCTTTTTGCAAGAGGGACTGTAGACTGTGTCCATCACAACCACACTCCATTTTTCATTTCTGCTATATGTGATCACATTGTATGGATGCTCTTCAAGGATACAGAATATCCTTCTTTGATGAATCTTTGAGGGAAAACAAGGTCACTTTCCTCCACTGGGTAAGTAGAGAGGAGTCAAAAGATACTTCCAAACAAAACATAGACGATTAATATAGTTATGCAGATATATGTTTCTTCAACATCTGGACACTGAATCATTGTTGCAGAACTTTGTTAACATGCAGCCTGCCCCTTTCGGTGATGGCTTTGTAATGCCACTACAGTTTGGTTTATTTGAGTATTTTCACTGTAATGAATTGCATTCTTTTTTAATAACATAAATACTAAATAATAAAAATCCAACAACAGATGATACATGATTATTAGTTGCAACAGTGAATGAGTCTCAGACAAAATACTCCACACAATAATTTAATAAAATCAACCACAGACTAGAAAAAAGAGCGCAACGGCATTTTGTATTGAAGAGGGGGGGGAAAGTTCAACTAGCAACAGGAAGTTTCTTTCCACTGTAAGCTCGAATTATTACATGTTTTCAGTAGATTTATAATACCTTCACAAGTTCCGTCAAGCTAAATGCTCTACACATCATTATTGTACGTAACATCATTTCTGTATCGGGTCATGTTAGCCAGCTAACTTGTAGCAATCAGATGAGACAAGTGACACTGAGGTATGACTCTTGACATTAGCACAAGTATAACCAAAGTAAATTTTATATTGTTCCATTATTAATGGGGATGATGGTTGCACAGTAGCTATTTAGTACAGAAGGTACAGATATGATGACTCATTCAAAAGCAGAAAACGTAGCTGAGCAGTTAATGACAGCAAGGTGAATTAATCGTAATTTTAATTTGACAGCTTAGCTGACTGCTGCTAACACAGAAACGGTTCAGATTTAGAAAGAATGCACAGTAAAAGGCAAACACTGTGAAAAACAAACCCATATCATGACCTGTCCTTCAGGATGTACAATGTGACTGTGTGTGGCTTTCAAAGAAACTATAAAAATATCAGTAGTGTAATATTCTCTCCTAAGAGGTGGCTTCACTGCGAAATGTCCCCTTGAATTGACACCAGTGCAGTTATTGTCTGTAGTTTGTTCAACTTTTGATATATGCTTCTCCTTGGCATTTAACTTATTTTCTTTTTTTTTCTGGAAACAGCGCTAAGACGTGCTCAGAAACTTAGAGGAGCTAAAACTTGCATGAGAGAATCCTAGACTGACACAAACAGACCTCTTTCAGATTTTAATATCTTGAAGTATTAAGACCTTACAGTAAAATTAGACAGCGAGGTCTCAGTATTAAGAATCAGCACTGCTCTCTTTATCAGTGAAACATCTGTCAAATATTTTATAAGGCAGTCATTAGTGACAGAGGGTGTCCTTGTGAAAGGTAAGTGGAAGGAAGAACTATAATGAGCCAGAAAAATAGGTTTTAGGCAGCGTAACATCAATGAAAATAACATGACAATAACATGTTCTAGCACGTATGAGATGAGCCACATTATTCTTTTAACCACATAAACAGTAAAAACACTGGAAAACTCTCTGTTCATTGCTTCCTTCTTGATTTGCATGTTGAGGATGTCTTTTTGCACTCAAAGGGTTTAGAACTGGAAGTTAAAGCTATAATAGGCAACTTCTGGGATTAAAATAACAACACACAGTATATTTTATACATTGATAAGTCACTGTTTACAATTTTGTTTGCACATTTCCAAAATCGCTCAGCTGGTCTCAGAATTACCTTTCCTGAAGCAAAATTATGGATGCAACAAGGGTTATGGGAAGTAGCTAAACCAGGAGGTTGGGTTTAGGCACACAATTTAAAATGATCATGTTTTGAGAATGAGCCTTCACATAGTTCAATTTATATTTAAAGTTTAAAATGGTTGTTTAGGTAAAAATTAGGGAAGGTTGGTGTTAGGTTGTGTGGTTTGGGTAAGAATCTAGCCTCTCTACCAATAACTACTGATGTGCTATGTTTTGGGATGTATTGTAGATGAGAGTCTTTTGGGCAACAAGAAGCTTCAAAAACATCTGGTTAATGGCATCATGCTTCAAACAATCAGACTGAAAGAGCGGAAGCCATGAACAGTGTATTTCATGTGCATGTGCTTGCGAAAGCAGGCAAAATAAAGTGTTTTGGTCTTGATTACTTCAAAGTGGACAACAGATAACTGGTACAAACTGGGCTGGATAATCTGGGTTACAATTAATGTTAATTTGCTGATCTTTTTACTAAAATTCATCCTTAAATGTTGCAAGATGTACACTCAAAAACAGTAAATATTAAAAAACACTCCAACAGAGTCACATTTCATCTCTGTATAGTTAAACACTCAGCAGGACGAAATGGAGTCAGAAGCGTAGCAGCGTAAAGGCACTGTGTTATTTCTACAAGCCAACAGAAGGAAATCCAAGAGAAATAATGACAATATTGTTAAGAGAAGTGTCCAAAGGTCCAAACAAAATTAATCCAGACAGGAAATGGAGGAGCTGGTTGACCTCCAAACACCAATCAGACAGTTTAACTGAAATCTGTCAGACAGAATCCAGTGAGCATTCAGAAGAGTCTAAACTGAGGGGGCAGAACCAATGTGCAAAGGATGGACAATGAGGGCAATCATGTTAGTTTGTTTGTTCAACGCCCACAGGGTCGCATCAGCCACACACACACGCACACACTGAGCTCAAACCTAGTAATGAGAGACAATACACATAATAATAATGAACACATACAGTAGGTAGAAAATAAATAACAAAAGTAATAGACGCAAGCTGCATTTAAAAGATTAGTTCAACCTTTTGGGAAATAGGATTATTTGCTTTCTTGCCTAGAGTAAGCTGAGAAGATCAATGACACTCTCATGTCTCAAAGGTACATATGAAGTTACAGCCAGTAGCCGGTTAGCTTAGCTTAGCATGAAGTCTGAAAACAAGGGGAAACAGCTAGCCTGGCTTGTAAGCAGGTAAAAAAAAGCTCACTAAGTAACAGTTATATCTCATTTGTTCATTTGTTATTCAGTACAAAACCCGGAGTCACTGCTGGTTGCCTGGCAACCTAACAGGGACGACAAGATGACACGCTGCTAATAGACAGATTTTCTTTTTTAGTAGAGAGCAACACAATGTTTACCTCCTCACATTTCCAGTCTCTAAGCTGAGCTAACTTCCTGCTGGCCGTAGCTTCATATTTAGTGTTCAGATGTCTCATCTAACTGCAAAAATGTGAGTGAGAAAAAACGAGTGTTTCCCACAATGGCAAACTATTACTTCAAGAACAATGCCACTGTTTTAATAATGTGGGTTCTTTTTGTTAGCCCTGGTAGGAGCTATATGCAATTAGACCGCTATAATGATGATGTAAAATGATGTAAAACTAATTCATATGTGGATTTTACTGATTAAGACGAACATAACAAATAAAAAATGTCCTTATATTTATATAAAAAAGCAAATTTGATGTATAAACATATAGTGCCCGAAGGCAAGTATGAGACAGAACCAAAATATAAAAAAAATACAATACTGCCTTTAGAGTTCACATTAATAAACGCTGTTCAGCATGAAAAAAATACAGAAAACAATCAATTTTATGCAAATATCCACAGAAAGTTGTTACTGATTAAAGTCTCTGATATACTTGTTTTCAACCACATGGGATCTTCCCCTGCGTATTCTGTGTTTCTTCAGAGTGTAGTAGCAGTATATCAGGATGTGGGATAAGGTTGGCAGCAGACTCTGAACAGACGACGACAACAATGGCATAGAGTTTCGAAACTTCTAGAGCTTGTCGCCACAGACACTTTTTTTACATTAACCCAATAGTATGTTCATGTTGTGCCACAATATTCTGGTGTCCTGATTTTTTTCAAGCCTTCACGTACACACAAAATATGAAGACATGTCTGTGAACAATGATGCTTGTGTTGTAGCTGCTTGTCTGTGCAAATGTGTTGGTAAAAAATTTTAAATAAATACATGTATAGCAGGGGACTAAAGGTGTAAAAGAAATGTTATCTGGCAACAGCATCCTCCCCAGATTTAGTGCACATGGACATTCACTCATCCTCACAACAACAAAAAGCCTCTCAGTGCTTGGTTCTGCTTGTTCGTTCTGATCCACGACCAGCTAAAAGGTCAAAAGGTCACAGTCCAAGAAAGTCTGTTTGGTTGGTTCCATTCAAATCCATTTTATACACATTAAAAATTGTACATGGGCAGTTGGAGACATCGCAGAGTGCCTGGCGTTGTCGTTCTCCTAGTAGTTGACCTCGTAGACAGTCGCTTTCTTATCTCCTGAGCCCGTCACAATGTACTTATCATCTATGGAGATGTCGCAGCTCAGCACTGAGGACGACTCCTTTGACTGCAGGGGAAATAAAAGATGTGTGAAAATGTAAAAAGTGCACTTGAGACTGAGAGAAAGCCAAGGGAGATGAAGGCCGTGCGTGTCACATACAGGTGTTGAACAGACGACTCGGTGTGATTTATTTCTCAATCAACATCTGTAAAGTGCAGCCACACACTTAGCTCCCACTGCAACTTCGTCTTGCCTTTTTGAGACCTTGATGAAGGTTTCTTGTTTTAAAGTCTGTGCCCTTGATATACAGTAATGTCCAAGAATGAGAGCTGAGCATGTGGCTACATTTGTACTTTTTAAGATTTCTGATGCTGCTTTATTCACAACCTCCACTTGTGTGTAAACCTTTAATATCTTTCCTGTTTATTATTGACTATTTCACTTTTTTCCTACAAAAGCAGGAAGGTCTTTGGAGTGTTGCTTAAAGATATTTCCGTAAAATCAATAACTTTCTGCCTATCAGACTATACTGTATTCGGCCTCTCGGCTGCCTGTCATCTTATGTTCCTGTGATACATTTTCCCGCACTTACCTGGAATATGCTGGCTCCATACGGGGTCCTCCATGCGTTGAGCAGATTGTCTTTTCCTGTGCTCACAAACCACTTCCCTGCAAACAACATTAGTCCAAATCAAGACAAACTATTTGCCTCATTTGTCTCATTTCGGATTGGTGGTGGTTAAGTGAACTAACACTTACTGTGAAACAAAGTTAACTGAGCCATGCATTCCCCTTATATTCCCCAAATATATATTTTTCTCTAATAAAGGCTATTGCCAAAACATGAGCAATGCTAATGCTTCCAGTTCATCCAGTGAAGTGAAGTCAAGTCTTATTATTATAGATTTGGATATTTTATGTCTTGTAGATTACTTTAGCTTGAGGAATGTCTTCCTCTGAAAATCCCCTTCATTTACATTGAACATGTTGTAATCACATTTGTGGTTTTTTTACTAGTCTCCTACACAAACCTGACACATTTAGTCTCTAGTGTATAATATCACTCAGCATAAAATGCTAAAGCAAGTCATCAGCTGTTCTAATCAATTCACACATAATTTGCTCCACAAGCCAGTTTCCCCAAGACTTGGTACATACATTCGCTTCCCTCCTTTAAGACCTTTTCAAAAATCCTGCTAGGAGCATGTTTGAAGACAGAATTGCCTCGATAGATTTGTTGATTCTTACCACAGTGAGCAAATCTGAGTGAGAGCACACAGCTTTCATGCAGGTGGAGCTGGTACTTGTCAGGTTTGGTGACATGCAGGACCTCCACATTATTGTTCTCCATCCCCACCGCCAGCCACTCGCCCGTTGGACAGTATCCCAGTGAGAAGATCTGCAACGTAACCCAACAATTATGGTAGTCACATCTCTTATAGTTTATATATACATAATACATAATCGTCTCTTTTGGTTTTTGTTTGTCTGTGGGGGTGGGCCCTGATATTAACATATCTATGGATGCTGGCAACAGTCCATTACATGCTTTTCTACACCATCACACACATTTCAGTCCTTGACATACTAATCTGTCGAAACAGATGGCTGTTTCAGTTTTTTAAATCGAATTAAGCATGCAAAAATAAAACAATCATACGTCATGACATGAGGTGGGTGAATGATTCTGTGAGTTCTCATTTTTTTAAACAAATCTAAAAATGTTTTTCCGGATGATGAAGATCAAAAATTCATACATGGAATACACCTGATGGGCTGATACACCTGGTAAATGCAATTGTATTTCTTTTCTTTGCCAAATCGCTGGTGTTAAATTTGCTGAAGCTGTTATTTTGGAGATGGGGTGGGGGTGTTAGAACAGATATTATTGGATAGTACAAGCACTCTCTTGGCCATGTCTGCCCTGTCCTCTATGAGCTCTCTTTAATGCACACTCACCTCCCCCTGTAGCACGCTGAGATTGTGAAATGGGTCTTTTCAGGAAAAATTGCAGTAATGGTCTATTATTGCTGCTCTTCTCCTCACTTGAAAAAACTACAAAATCTAACTGCCAGTATTATTAGTGTTAAAGGTATTTGAGCACAGGGCAGAAAACCAGAGCTCAGTCTGGCCTTTATCGTGGGTTAAATGTTCTGAACTGAGCTTGTAAATTACTGCAATAAAGCAAAGCCAGGGAGTGTAATCACACAAACTGTAAATGGCTGTGACTTGTCCTGGGATGCACAATTTTCAGCAATCTGTGCCTTTTACTTTAACCACCAAATAATCATAATAAGAAAAAAAGCAGTGCAGCAAACCCGTTTCCAACTTACACCTGCAAACTGCTGGAAAACTGAACAAATTCCACACTACTGCTACACAAACTGTGATCCATACAGACATTTAGCATACATACAGTGGCATTAGCAGTTCATAAGGAAGCTGGTTTAAGTGTTGGACCTCCAGAAGCAAGTACATATTGTGCCTTCTAACAGCAGTAGGTGCAGTTGCAGCACTAATACAAAGGGTGTGTTTGTGTGTATGAAGTGTCTTGTGTACCTGGGAGGTGAAGTCATGCTGCTGCAGCTGCCGTCCCTCTCTCAGGTCCCAGGACCGCACCGTGTTATCCAGGCCTCCAGTCCACAGCTTGGTCCCATCATTGGATATGTCTATACAGCTGGCTCCGTCTGTGTGGCCCTGGAACTGCCTGCAGAAAAACCCAGAGTCAGACAAACTCGTACCCAATGGAGAACAACAGGAACGTTTACGGTTTCAGTATGCAGGCCTCAGGTTGCAAGATCTATTTCCTATTTGGATTTTTAATATTGAGATTATTTAATAAATATGCCAATTCGAAAAGAAAGAGTGTATTTGTATTTATTATTGTGGCTTTGATGAAGATCAAACCACATATTATGGATGAATTATGCATAAATGTAGAACAATGTAGACTTTCTCTTTCTTGGCACTGTATATTGCACACTGTTGTACAAATAATTAAAACTACACAAAGGACATTAAACATAAGTTTGAATATACTGTATGCAAAAACAAAGGCCTATTCATTACCAAAACATTGTAAAATAATATTCCAGATGTCAAAGATATGCATAGAGTATGTAAAACAAATCTTATAGATGTCTTGCAAAGTATGGTAGACCAATCATTTGAGGACGTCTTATGTTAGTTTAATTGTATGAGGTTCCAACAACTGGTTTTAAGTTGGTAAAATTATTCAAAATAATGATAAGTCGATTAAAATGTGGTTTATCTTCCAGCGTTGATTAAAAACCCTCACAAATCCCCCTCCCCGGCTCCATACCTAACCAGAGTCTGGTTGTGAAGATCCCAGACGGCTATGTTTCCGTCGGAGCAGCAGGAAAAGCAGACCTTGGAGTCGGGGCTGATGGCCAGAGCATAACACGCAGGTGCTGACGAGGTTAGTTCAGCCTTGATTCGTGGAGTTGGTGTAGCCAAATCCCAGATTGACAAAGTACTCGCCTCGCCCCCGACAATGAGAGTCCGCCCGTCCGGAAGTAAACGGCAGGAACGGATGTAGTTATCTCTGTTCTGATGGGACAGACGTACAGGAGTGTCAATGCATCAACTAGTTGCTGTAAGCAGCAACTGCAGGTAAAACAATCATGTAACGTTGCAGTGTCATGCATGTAAGGGTCATTGCAGTGCACTCACAAGGCAGTCCAGCTGGGATACAGGGGTCTTGTTGCCCGGGTGACTGATGTCCCACACCTTGACGCAGCCCTTGCCGCCGGTGTAGACATGACGCGTGGGGTTACTGATGGTGACAGCGCACACGACCTCCCCGTGGCTCAGAGTATTGATCTGTCGTGCGTGGCGCGGAATGCCAGGGCCGATCAGTGAATCCGGAGGAAAAGGCACCGGCTGCATTTGTCCATCAGAGCTCACATGAAAGGAGTAGGCTCTAGAGGAAACATCATTCGGAAGTGTGGAGAAAGGTAAATGGAAATGTGACAAAGAAGAGGAAATAAGTATTGATTTATTAAACGTTGCTGCTGTGATTGAGACGAGGAAACATACGGTTTTCCACCAGGAATGCCTGACAGGCTGGGAGGAAGGCCAGGGACACGTATGTGGTGGTGAGGATCAAATCCCACCTGGAGAATACGAGAGAGAAAGTTTAGAAACAATTCAACCATAGAAAATGACAGAAAAATATAAGCGGTTGGTTGCTGGTATCATGATGATTATCTATGTCTTTGTTACTCAGGAGAAAAGGTTTCCAAAAGCCAAACTGGTTGCAGGCAGCATGTCTGAGTGTGAATAAACCGTTTAAAACAAGACATGAACTAGCTTTGGAGCTTGCATACTGCATGTCCTGAATGCTGTTTTCTGTATCACCATAACCACCATTTTTAAATTTAAGTGCCACTATTTCAATGTGAGGCAGGTTCTAACAACTACAATACACAAAACAGAAATCTAGTCACTGAATGCTGTTGAATCTGGTTTTAATCTTGGTACCATGTATGTATACATATAGAATGTGCATTTGGGTACCACTTGTGTGCGTCCATAAGCCGCCACTGCAGCCGCAGCCACCGCACTCATCTGCGGAGAAATGTTATGCAGGCCGGTGTAGGCTGCTCCTGCTCCACTCAGCTCTCCGTTAATACCCGGGTGGGGAACCATTCCAAACGGACTCGGGTACGAGCAGGGCACAGCCAAAGGCGTACGGAGACCAGGAGCTACAAGACAAAACATAGTCTGATACAAATTGTGACATTTGCAGGTTGGAGGGCCTATTTTAGCTGTGTGGCAATGTTTTAGAGAAGTTACACGTTTGGTTTACACTCTGTTAAATATAAGTCTCAAATCTTCACACATCCCAGGTAGTGTAGAGATCTTATTCACTTATGGTATCTGATATTTGGCTGGACAGTAATAAAATTTCAAACATTATAATGAGTGAAGCTAATGAGCTCATTAGCACGGGCTACAACAATACTAGCTGTGCGCTAATGAAAACATCATTCATAGGCCATAGGTCTACTTCTGCCTACGCTGGATTGTGGTGACATGGTTTTTCAGTTTCCTAAAACGTCTACTTCAGTCAAGCTTCTTGCTGATTCATATCCACTATCTCACTGACACATGCAGAGGAGTTTAGTGTTCTGTTTGCAACACTCACGCAGCGTCTCGACTCCTGGCGGTTTACTGGGTGCGGTCCTCAGGCCCGGGGTGGAGGTGCTGCTGGGTGTCGGGGCATCAGAGCGGGATGTGGGGGTGCTGGACTTGGACACAGGCGTTGTGGATTTTTCATTCTACCACACAAAAAAAGCTGAGGCGTCTTAATCACAGAAGGAAACACCAGTCTAAACACTGACTTCGAATGGAGCAGGTATCTCTTCGCAGAAAGGGTTTAGAGCTACATGACACACCCAACCATTTCCAAATTTAATAGCACAGCAAAAACGTTTAAATAATACAGGAACCATGCTTTGACAGAGTTTTTCACTTAGATTCTGTCCTTTATTTACATTTTGCTTCTGGTATTTCATCTTCTGACCAACAAGAATTTGCCTCATTTAAAACCAAACTTCCATCTCTTCTATACTCTACTTACAATAATTACATTTTTATGAATGCCTAAAAATAGACAACTTCCCAAAGAAACGATGAAAAAGAAGATCAGAGGGCTAGAATTACCCAAATGACTCACCAAATTAATCTCTTTGGATTTGGATGAAGGTGTGCTGCTGGAGGAGGCGATGGAGGAAGGACTCAGTGGAGCATCCTTCTTCAGCAAGCGGCGCTTGTCCAATCCGTTCTCCCGAGGTGAGTGGGCAGGACTTCCTCTAGGAGACACTGGATCCTGTAGTGGGTGAGCACAGGCAAAGATGGAGGGAGTCAGAATCTTTCTTTCTGATCAGGTAACACAAAAAGACGTCATGCTGCTGAACTGTGTTGTACCTCATTGGAGACATCCACTACCAAGTTGTCATCGCTCTTCTCTCCATCACTTTCCTGGGATGGACACACAGAAGACAAACACTTGACTTTCACTCTGTGGTTGAAATATTTTGGAGCACTATAGTAAAACTAGTATATGTAAAGAGTGCACGTGCATTTCATGTGCTGGAAGCTGTAGGCTCGCTTTATGAAATGCGATCAACCTGAAAAACATCAACCTGAATTCTCCATTAGTAAAAATACAGCTAATTCGAGCTTTTATCACTTCATATATCATTTATTTAATAGTAAGTAAAATAGAAATTACACATACAGTCATAAAAAGGGTAATCATAAAATCAATGATTTAATTAACGCTCTGAGAGAAGACCATAAAAACTATTTTTTATCATTCCTCTGGCATTACGCCTTTTATATTTTTGCATGTTTCAATTATCAGATAAAGTGGTCAAAATGGTTCCATTGTGTAGCGTCCAGATGGCTCAGTTTGGCTGAGATACAAGCAACAAACTGCAACATACTGAGTTCAAATCTGAGCTACGGCCTTTTAGCCATGCCAGGCCTCTCTCTCACTTTGTTTCTATTGCCAACTGTCCAAAAAAGAAAGAAAGCACGGGTTTGAATGTGGCTCAAGTGCGATAGCTTCCCATGCTGTCTGTCAGGCTGCCTCTGTTTCGTTGTGGATTTTTTATTAGAAAGTTGGCACTCTTCTTTTTTTCTCTAAAATGGTGAATATTTGAGCATGGACTCAATTTTGACCAAAAGTGGTAGCTAATACAGTTCAAAGTCATATGATCGTCAAACAACGTTCCATTGTCTTCCCTTCTGAAACAACTGCTAAATAAAAACTATATATCAAGTCCACGATCACTCACATAGCGTGTAGAGGCCAACTCCTTGTCGTCTGTCTTCTGTTTCTTGCTGTTGGAGGAGTAATCGCTTGAGCTCCT
The DNA here is from genome assembly GCA_036023655.1 of Nannoperca australis. Lineage (NCBI taxonomy): Eukaryota > Metazoa > Chordata > Actinopteri > Centrarchiformes > Percichthyidae > Nannoperca > Nannoperca australis. The sequence continues at coordinate 30,851 of JAVQJD010019346.1, forward strand.
GTGCTTCTCTCTGGCCGAGGGAGACACCGATGAGCTCTGGAAGAAACACAAACCATATACTTAAAAGGAGATTCTTCTTCATTTTAAAAGACATAAGCTACAGTACGCACTGGCCAGGGATGTGTCTAAAAATGTCCCTTGACTGAGGAGACTCTTTAACTGCACAAATAAAAAAATATATAAATATAAATTCATGCTGCGTGTACATTTAAATATATTGTAATCATCTTTTATCTTACTGTTAGGAAGCAGTTCTTTAAAACGTTTTCCTTGGAACTACTTTCTACCAAAGATAGTCCGGCTGAAAACAGTTGACAGCGTGTTCTGCCAGTTATTCATTGTAACGCTGACACTGACATTTTGCTTTTGAATCTTGAGTAATTTAAGCAAGCAGCAAAATCCATTAACAAAAATCCATTCAGAAGGCAGACTGACATCTAACAAAACCTGGGCAAATGAAACAAAACCCATGTGCATGACTATATACCAGAAGAGGTGAGGAAAAATATGTATTTTTTGTAATTTGGGTGCACCAAGCATGTACTACTAAAAGATAAATTGTATTAAGAGCTGTCAATCAAAGAAAATTGGGTGCAGGGGCTACAAAGGTCTCTGTGTGGACCCCTAAAGTGGCTTTTAAATGAATGCAGTCAGAGAAAAGCCGAAGTAAGACAACTTAGCTGAGGCAGATGGGACTTCTAAAGACCCTGATAGGTTAAGGAAAATCATTGACGTCTTATGCCCAGGACAGGGCGAAAAGCTTAAGTAAGCGACATCTATAACGCTAAAAATCTTTCGAATGTGTCAAGACTGAGAATTAGGACAAAGCGTGCAGCCAGACAGCAAAGCAAACACAAAATGACTGTGGCCCACTCCACGGCTAGATTTACACATCACTTTAAAAACTCCTCTGCCTGTCAAAATCATTTCCCTTCCACTGTGTCGCACAATGCCAAAGCAGCGCTCTGTCCTCAACAGTTTGACTGCACCATCATGGCTTGAACTCATCAGTATTATTCTGAAATTGGGGGGAGGGGGAGTTGGTCCACTGATGTCTCTCTTTTCTTAATCAAATATGGCATCCTTTAAATACCATTACTGAAGGATTAATCCCCTTTGAGAAGCAAAGATCAAAATAAGGTCAGCTAAACATTTCCCCTCTTGCTCGGCCCGTCCCTGCTGATCTCTCTCTCTCTCTCATTGGGAGGCGCTCCTTACCCGGCAGACGACGGACAGAGAGACGAAAAATAAAGCAGGACCTTTAACTCGACCTTTTCCACTAACTCACGCTTGTAACCTTTACACTGCCCTTTGCCGTGCTGCAAGTGTTGATGACAAAGATTCTGTGGGGGAGGAGTGACGTTCGTGTGTCTGTGTGTGTGTGTGTGTGAGAGAGAGAGAGTGTGGTCGGACAGCACTTGTACCTGTTTACATTTTAGTACTCCGTATGCGCAAACAATGTTGAGATGTCAGTGTGTGTGCATGTGTGTGTCTCTTCTTGAGTGAGAGCAGAGCAAGTTCAGCCACTCTCTCTCTCTCTCTCTCTCTCCCCCCCCCCCCCCCCCACTGATTAGATTAATTAGCCTGCAAATTAGCTCTTTCAAAAACATCAAGGCAAATTAATTTTGCTGCAGAGACAAATGAAGGCTCCGCCGGCAGAACAAGCACTGAGAGTGTGAAGAACCACGTGGTGTGGCTGGGTGAAAATATTCATTTACCAGCACATCATAATTATATTTGCCTCCCATTTCAAATTGATTCTGCAAGTCCCGATAATGATACCTCTAACCTCCACTGTTTTGCTCAATTTCAATTTTGCAAACAGTCCAAGTCTTTGGTGTCTCTGTAGGAATGAGAGGCTTAACATATATATATATGTATATATATATATATTAAGTACCATGAAATCAAGGCCAACAATCCTCAAGGTGGATGTTTGGGTTGCATTACAGATTAAAAATACATTAAAGGGGCATAAACAAATACTAATGTAATTGGCCAAAACCTTTTACTGTGTAGTTTTGTGATATTAAAAAGCAACCGTATATTTTACGCTTTATCTATCCAGGAAAGTATGAGAATCAGGTTTATTGCCAAGCACGTTTTCACATGAAAGGAATTTGACTTATTGGTGCATAAGAATAACATAATAAAACAGAAACAGACAAAGCAAGTACTGCCTATGTCAAGAACCCTAAATATGACATTGAAAAATCTACAATAAAGAATGTAAAAAATACTTCAATGTCAAATATATTATTTATATGCATGCACAGCAAATTCTGCCATTTAAACAATATGTTAAACGGACGCAGTATTAACAATGCCATTAAATCTTAGTTTCTCTCTTTCTTCTCCTCCACCTTCCCTGTTTTCTTTTTCCTTCCCTTAACCAACACATCTCCTTTGCTTCTTCCTGCTGTGAGTGAGAAAGAGAGAGTATCCTGTATTTTATTCCCTTTGTTTCTCAGTTTCTTTTGCTCTCTAACCCACAAAAAAATGATGGCTTTTTTCACACCATAAAACCTTTTATATTCTGCGTTTATTCTGGGTTCAAGTCAATTGGTGTAATCTATCACCTCTGATCCTTCTGTCAGACTCCATTTGTTTCTTCTTCTGCTGGCAACACAGCGTGGAAGACCACACTGTACACTGTATTCTGACTTTTTTTAAAAGAGCATCCCAGCATTAACAAAGAGACAGACTGCAGCTGTAAGCCTAGTCGACCAGTGACAAAAACAAACAAATCCCCCCAAAAAGAAGTCTGCAGCAACCGCTCTAACAAAAAGCTGCAGTTACTTTCAACAGGTTTAAAGGTCAGTCGAACCTGAACGCCACTTCTCTAGGAATTCATTTTCCACCTTTTTATTTTCTATACATATAAAACATAATCACAGACGTGGACTTTGTGAAGTGGGATTTTACCTTGAGTGATTAAACTATCGTTTATCTTTTAATTGCCGCCACTCCAAACCATGCGTCTCCTTTCATCACACAGTGGACTGAAAAGGCAACGTTACAAATACACAAAAAAGCGAAAATCAATGGCATTGACAACTGAACCAACTGAACCATTAGCTTTGTTTCATAAGTGCGCTGACAGGCCTGAGGAGGTGGAGTCCTTGAACGCACCACGACTACTTAATTGACTGTCTGTGTTGGCAAAAATAAGTATGCAGACACACATGTAGGTCCACACTAACATAACTTTATCAGTGCGTGTGAGGTGCTAACACCAAGGACATTAAGGCATAGATGTACAAGCAATTCACACACACACTGTACCCTGTGAACTGTTGCCAAGGCAACTGTAGACCACTGACAAGGGGCTTATTGGTTTCATGAAGTGACTGTTGGCTGTGTGTGTGTGTGTGTGTTCTTACAGGGCGCTAATGAAAGGCATTCATCATTCTGGTCTCTTTACCACTGATTTCTGATGACCTCACACACATACACACACACACACACACACACACACACACACATGCACACTGCTAATCACTCCCATCATGGTGCCGACAGCTCTGAGTGTGTGTGCATGTGAGTGTGTGTGTGTGTGTGTTTGTGTGTGGAGGAGGATGATATACTACATGGGGAGTGGAAGATAACATAATAAACATTCCTCCTGTCTCCACCTACTCCAAAATACCAGAGAGCACACACAACCTTCTAAACGAGCGCATGTGTGTGTAAAGTGTGTGTGCGCTGGGTTGCCGGAATAAAGAAATGCTAATCTGCTCATTGAGTATTCAACAAACCAAATGTTTGCCTTGGGAAAAAAGCTCAGCTTAGGGGACTAATTACTACAAGTGCTAGATGTAATGTTGCTCTGTTGCCTATTTTTGGTTTCCTCCTTCCTTCACTAGTCAGACGTGTGCTTTTTATTCTTTGCTCATCTTGGGGTTTCTTTTTCACCCACTGCTTCTTTCTCCCTCTTGGTCTAAATTTCCACAAATCAGAATGTTGTAGAATACATAATTGTATTACGGTGATTGTGGAATACGTAAAGGACGAGTGGATCAGAGGACGTTCATCTTCTGATGAAGAAACGCTGGCAGTAAATATTCTGATCATTATTAAATAATGTTAAATGGAGTAGTAGAAGTACATAATGTATATGGAAAATTTTAAATTCCTTTAAAAAACAGTTTTCCACGCAATACTGATCACTAATTATAATGTTTCACCTGAACATGCTGTAGAATTACATAGAAACTTTGCTGGTAACAACATCAGAATTTCATTATAGTCATTTACTCTGTGACTTTGCAACTAACAAATTGTTGACAAACATATTAAAATAAATGTGGGAAAGTACATGCTAAGAAATGATCATACTTTTCATAACATGTTTGGACTCTTAAGTTGATTTTGTGTTGATTTTTCCCTTCATTAGTTGACACAGTTTCGAACAGAAAGGCAGGTATCATGTATTAGTCTCACTTTGTTCGCTTCATGTTCTTTACATATGATATTTAATATTAGTCTTCAGCTACCAGCAGGTTTATTAGGAATGAAAATGAATGAAGAAATCTGGTGGGGAATGTTAACAGAGAAGAAACTTCTGGTCTGAAAAATCTGTTATTGTAAAAAAAATGAAAATCCTCTTCTCTCTGTACAGCAGGTTGTGTTCCATTATAAAGACATTTTTATATTATTAAGAATCTTACTCAAGCGAAGTTGAGTGAGACATCAGTCTGTAATAGAGATAACGGAAAGTAGGACTTACCTTGACCGAGTCTCTGTCTGCGGAGGGCAAGAGACAGAAAACAAAGACTGATTAAGACATTTAATGTCTGAGCAACAAGCACAACAATGCATGGAGAAAAAAACAGGTGATGGAAAACTCACACACACATAAACAGATAGGTAGAGACAGAGGAATACGGCTAATCACGCATTGCCATAGTTATAGATTCTGCCTGATGATATTATCTGAGCTAGCATTAATAGGGTGCAGTAATGAAATGAGTTAGCATTTTTGCACTTCCGGTTCCCTCGTCTTGAAGTCAATGGGGTTTCTTGAATGGCTTTTTGGTTAGATGCCTGAAATAAGGTCTGTGGTTAAAGCTTATAGGATTTTCACGTTTCGTTCTACAACATAAACTACTTCAGTAAATACTCGTAAATTTCAAAGCTTGTACGTGCCTTAAAAAAGGCAGTTGCCAACAAGTGGCTAAATCAGACTACAGAGGTTGTCGGGGACATTAAGCGTCATCAAGGCGAACACAGAAACTCCTCTACTCGTCTGCCTTTACAGCCTTGTGTTTATACTTCACTCTATTCTGAAGTCACGCGACTGTGGCGTTGTTCGTTTATAGCCTAACGTTATCTGTTTTACTTCTGGTGCTTGCATTTATGCTTCACAAATCATAAAAAGTTGCGTTCATTTGTGAAGCTTATCTTGCCGAACAAAACACGTAACGTTATGATGGGAAACGAAGCACAAATACACAATTATACTGGCATCTCTGTCTGAATGTAGTGACCCATCGGCAAAGTCATTCGCAGTATGATCGCCCTGTTTGCGTGAAGAAAGAAGTACTGCAGCAGCTATTCTAAAACCTGCAAGAGGTTCCAAGACAACACTGGGTCACATTTGCTACAGGACTTCATCCTTAGCAGAGAAAGAAGCTGCACTGTTTTAATGAAAGTGCTGTGATCGTCACGCCTGGTAAGATTAGACAAGACAGTAGCCTAAATGTACATACTATGTACACATGCAGATGTCCAAGAAGTAGCTGGATTTGTAGGAGTGCAAAATGAGACTAAATATGGCAACAGCGTGCATTCGAACAATGAAATGCATTTTAAAAGACTAAAAAGAAAAATAAAGAAACCCATTCTTCCCTACATACAGTACACACCCATTCACATGAACTCAGCTAGAGATGGAATTGGATTGTTATTGATTGTTCTTCTAATGGGGGTGAGTATTACCTGAGTTAGCAGCTGTTTGCTTTACTGCAGCTACAGGGCAAGGTTAACTGCTCTACTGCACTGTAAAAAACCCTCACAGTCATGCAACAGAGGAATTAAGAACTGGCACACACTGTTTCTATCACACACACATACGCAGTCTCTGTGTACTGTAATTAAATGCTTGAGCTCAAAGTCAGCTCGGAGAAGAATTAGAGGCGTTCTGCGTGTGCAAGAGAAAAGAGGCATCATGGTGGTTGTGTATCGCTCCTTATTAGTCCAATTAAAATGGCATAATGACAAATCAGTTTTTAATTGCTTTGACTGCTGTTCATTCAGAGTACCAGCAATTAAGCATCAGCCAGTACAAGTGGTAGTATAAGTCATAACTTTGACTGAATATTCCAGACATGTAAAATTAGTTTGGGATCATTAACTGAACAATAGATAAATCCTTCAGTATTTATGTTTATTAAACGCATTTTGCATTTGCTTCTGAATGACATCAACCAGACCGTGTTATATTGGGGTGTCTGTATTTTTAAAACATCTCATATAAACAAAAGAATATTTCCACTTGGTATATTGCCTTTATTTAGATAAATAATCTATCAGTGGATGTGAGAAAGAAAGGTAGACTGACAATGTAAAGGGTTGCAGCAATCTAATAAAGCTAATATTTAATATGATGCAAGAATGTGACATAATAGAAATTTCAACAATGAAAAACATCAGATAAAATGGAGAGTGATGCAACAATTTGGAAAAGATTAATAAATTCCTCTCTCATGTTTTTGCATCATTCCTAGATGTGAGTGTAAAGTAACAAAACAAAACCTTTACATTATGACTGTTTAGTACATAAACAACCAGTAATGCATGCTAAGACTTAGAGCAGACATGAAGACAGCAACACCTGCACACACACAGACATAAAGACATGCATACCTACTGTACACGCACATGCAGAGCAGGCCTTACCTCTCGGGTGTTCACTGTTGTTCTCGTGGTGTTTCCTCTCGTCTTTGAGCGGCAGCTGGTGGCTCAGGGCGGAGGACAGAGCCAGCAGGTTGGCAGTACTGGCCCCGGGGGGCAGGGGGGGCTGGAGACCCGCTGGGTGTGGCGTGAGTGGGATGGGGATGGCATGGCCGTGGGAGAGGTGCTGAGCCTGGAGCTGCTGCTGCTGAACCACACAGACATAATGTTTACTGTAAAGCTGTCTTCACATGATGAGAAATGTGCTCTTCACTCACCGCGAGGTAGGGCACAGAGCATTGTGCAGACAAAGTACAGCGCGGGTGTACGTCATCAAAACGTGTTAACTTTAGCTTTGGATTTAGCTAAGTTTGTAAACCATATGCCTATTCACAAACCTGGCAGCCCAGTTTGAATGCTGACATTTTACAGTTAAAAATAATCTTAGTGCTCTCTGATGGACAAACATACAACACTGTGTCCAAATCACCTCAAACATTCAGTTTCTTTTCATCTCATTTCTGTATGCTATTTCTTGATGCACATCAGCCAACGTATACGACATCATAATCTGTGATAAGATAAAACCGGCTGATAATATCTGCCATGCCAACGGAAATCCACGGCTCTAAACCCACTGCAGAAAGCAATCAACAAGTGTTTGCAGCTTTTTGAAAATATTACAAAAACAAGGCCTATTTTTCTCAATGCAAATCTTAATATTTAAAAGCTGACCCAGTATCCTAACAAAGCTAGTTAGCCATTGGTGAATGAATAAGGTAGAAATAGGTCAAAAAACCTCACTCATCTTTCTTGTAGTCCATTCTTGTCTTTCTCTTCCAGAGCAAGTGGCTAACTGGTCCATTCTGCACTAATTTAGCATTAACTGTTTGTGTTTAGCTCCACAACAACCAAATAAATATTTTTCTATTACTCTCTCTACTACTTTTTCAAAATGTCTGTCTGTTAGATCTGTCTTACAACATCATCTATTTCCACGTGTGTGTGTGTGTGTGTGTGTGTGCGCGCGTGTGCAATACACCCACTCCTATGATGGCGTTGAGTTCAGCCATGGTGACCTGCTTGGCCCTCTCCACCGCCTGCACCACCTGCTGCTGATGCTGGGATAGGGACAGACGGACAGTGACAATCAGAGAAAGTGAGATGTCGAAAAAAGATCTGTTTGATTCAGACATCCGGATTTTAGAAGGGGATTACGAAGATTATTACCTCTATGGACAAACAGAAGGAACTACAGCATTACAAATGTAGTCCACCTATACATTTCTCTGATATAAATAAAGATGGCAACACAGTATAACAAAAAAAAGACTCTGCACACCTGTGAAGCAGCTACTACCACACATCTGTGCAGGATTGTTTTTCATCCAAAGTCAGCTTTTTCTATCAAACCTGAATTACAGCTAAATGGTAGCTATCAGGTAGTCGCATGTATTACACAGTCTGGCGTACACTTATCAATCAGCATCCCAATGATCATAAAACCTGACAAACTGTTGTGTCTCATTAAACCAGCCATAGATGTGCAGTAACAGAGTGAGCTATACTATCTTTCTGTACCTTGAACAAGATATTTCTTTCCTTGCCTGTTTCTAGTCAAAAGCATCCACCATGTTATTAAAATCCTAGGCTCTGACCAGATACAGTTTGAATGCCATCAGACAAGGACCTGAGACTCCTCTGAGTCATTGTTGCAGTTTTTTGGGAAAACAAGCACCTGTCCCCACAATTTTACACTCGCCAATGTGTTCATTAAAACTCACCCGATTGAAGAACAAAAATGGTGATGGATAACACTGATTAGGGTGTGCTGGTTGGTCAAGTGTAACTTTGAAAGGCCAGCTTATACCTTTGTTGGGGAGCAGAATTTGAAAACCAAAGAGGTGAAGGTCCAAGGGGACAGTTTAAGATCCCTGTTTGCTAATGGGTCCAAGATATACTGTAGCACAAGATGATAGAAACATCTACAAAATCTTATGGAGAAGCCCAGTGTAAGATATCCTGCAAACTTATAGAGTAAATCATTGTATGTATATAATGATGTAGTCTGTGCTGGAGACGATGATTTACTTTTGGGATGGTGAAATATCGATCCATCCATCAGTTTACATGGACAACAGTTATTACAATGCATTCGATGCAATTCTGCTGCTCTGAAAAAGGTGTTGTTGCAAAATAAAACCTCAGCATTGAGACGTATCTGTAGAGAGACAGAGAGAGATACCCGGAGAGACAGACAGCTAACAGGGCAAAGTCGTCCAAAGGGTACAGAGCGACAGAAAGACAGATCCAGACGGTGAGAGAGAGCAGCAAGATTCATCCAGGAGCGCAAAACATCAAAGTAGGACAGAGATGAAAGAGCTTATCCGGTGTGGAAATGAACCTGACCATCGAGTTCAGCTACACCTCTGCAGACTGAGTCCAACCTGCCCGAACGTGACTCACAAACATGAAAAGATCCTTCAGTCTGATGAATGTCGGCAAACAGCTTTTACACCATTATCACCACAATAACACCATTATTATTATCAATAATTCTAATTATAGACCTGGGAAGCAACCATTTACTTTTCATTTCATCATATTGCCATCAGAGTTGACCTGTTACCTTTACTGTAAGAGGATACTTGACGTAGAAACAAACATCTACACTGCTTTGTTAGCTATGTGTGTGTGTGTGTATATATATATATATATATATATATATATATTACAACACTGTTTCTAAGTGTCTGCAATAGCTGAGAGAGACGAGCCCAAATTACTTTAACTGAAATGCAGAACATAGACGAACCGAATCACTGAGAGCTTGCATGTAAAGTATACTGACTGTCACTCTTTTACACTGCTTTAAGGGAATACAAGACTTTGCATTTCAGAAACTCCCTAAAAAAAAATTTTACAAATTCACATAAAGGTAGATTTTAATTTGATCCATTCATTAATTGGCTAGTCATTGTCACATTTACAGACAGAATTACCAAAATTACTACATCAGTCTAGCTAAATTATGCAGGATTGAAGGCTGGGTTTGTTAAAAAGAATACTAGCAAAATTATGATTTATGTCAAGAAATATCTGATGAAACTATGACCCAGGACCTGATGGTTTTTGTCTGGGATGAG
>JAVQJD010019355.1:0-51264 GCA_036023655.1 Nannoperca australis
ATTTCTTTAAAGTTAAGACTAGTTTAAAGTCATCTTCATTGAAAAGTACAGTGCTTTTCCTTCAAAAATAAGGACATTTCAATGTGACCCCAAACTTTTGAACGGTAGTGTATATAATGAGTGACTGAGGCTGAAATCAGTCATTTTTAATAAAAGCAAATTCCTATGAGTGTATGTCACAGTTCAGTGCAGGACCCAAGGCCTGACATGGTGCTGTAAAACCAGAGGAAACCACACTTCCTGTCCTCTACTCCTGTTTCTTGAGTGGTAATGGCCGAAGCCAAGCTACGGCCAGGGCAACATAAGCAGTGGCTACAACAAACCTTGCTGCACAATACAAGAGCAAAGACATTCTGAGATATGGGACTGTCAGTAAGGAGCAATAGAGAGGATCTTTGAGTAATGCTCCACCTGAATGTGCACCTGTCCAAACTATCCTACAAAACCTGAGATAGGGGTGGGGGCAGGGAAAACCCAATCGAAGTGATTGTGACAGAGCCAGATGTGCTACTTGGTCTTTTGTAAGAATTTCTGTAATGTGGTTTACGTCTGCAACAGGAGATCATCTTATAGGCTATCAGTATTTTACATCTCTCCCTGCATCACATTCTTCAAGACGCTTCTTTTAATGCTTGACAATCCTCCTGTCTCTTTGAACCAGCACCAGTATCTATTTTTACTCATGCCTATGCTTTGAAAAGTCAACACTGATGTTCATGTAAAAAGGCTCAGGTGTTTACATAGCCCACTGACACAAGCAGGACATTTCACAGAGAGATGAAGCAGCTTTGCGCATAATCATAGCATCATGGAGAAGCACTTAACTCCTGAATCCAACTATATCCCCTCAGCTGCAGCGCAAGAAACCTACAAATGACAGTTATCTTTGGGGTTCAAGCTCTCGGGCCACCCTGGTCAGGGTGAGACAGAGGGCTATGTGTGCCAGGATGCCATGACAAAGTTATGATTATTATTTCAAGGCCGAGGTGAAGAGAGGGTTATTGGGGAAAAGGGAGTGGGGCGGCCGTGCCACACAAAAAGCATGCATAATAACAAACAGGTGAGAGGGCTTCGTAAGCTCGCTGGAATGCAACAGACTCCTGAAGCTCCGTCCGATTAGAAAATTAAAACTAGCATTTAAAATGAGTGAGAATAGAAATAAAGAAAACACAGAAGAGAGAAAGAAGGATTTTGTTTATCATCTCCTTGTCTAAAACACCATGCTTGACCTTAACAAATTGCCAAGCTTGTAAATATAATAGAGTTAAGTGCAGACAGCACGAGCCAAACTTGCTTTCATACTAAAAAATCAGTTTGTTTTATGCCAGAAGTACCACAGGTCTCTGGCAGCTCTCGCCTGTTTTACTCTCCAACCAAAAACTCCTCTTCTTTCCTTATTTATCTTTCAACAAATCAAACACGGCCAACATTTAGTGGGAGTCAATTACAAGATACCTTTTGAAAAGTCCCCAAAGACCTGTTGGTTTGTGATGTGAACAGCGGTGTCGCGTTACACATCTGAAGTTAGCTGTAATATGCTGACGGTCATTAGAAGGTGTTGAGCTACAATATGGCTAACACCAGCCCTACAGTAACTACTGTGGTTATGACTTTTCAGCGGTGGTTAGTACAGCCTACTGTGGAGTTTGATCGACTCAGTCGCTTTGGAGTGAACTAATGCTGACTAGTGTATGTAGTAGATGAACCTGAATAGTTATTTGTGGGTACGTAATCTGAAGCAGATTTGTGCATGTTTGTTTTGTTGTGAGGTTTAGCCAAAACAAGAGTTTAGTGTGTTTTAAAAAAGGCAGAAAATGTGTGTTTGAGAATCCGTTTAAGGCAAAATATATTTTTGAATCCTTGGTGTAAAAATGTTATATTTTATATATTGAGAAAAGATTATTTGAACAATTGATGATGATTTGATCTGAATTCACATTAATGGCATTTATTATTTTCTTATGATTTAACTTGGCATAATTAATGAGCACGTCAGAAGAATTGACCATCAAGTACTCATTGCTTTAATATGTTAAACTTTGTTATGACTTTTCTTTTATTGGCCCACACTTGTGGTCCCACACAAACAAAAGATTAGCCATATAACCACATGCCATTATCCAGGTGACTATCTTTATGTTTCTTAGTGTAATACATGCATCCTTGCATTTTTCTCATTCTTTTTTTAACTGCCACCATCTGGTTTTAATTAAGGGGCCATCTGGATACCCCCACTGCATACGCCCCACCCCCTCAAAAGATGGAAAGTTACACATGTGTGCAGCCCTCACTTCTATACCTGAGAGGTGGGCTCTTTACAAGCAGAACAGTGGCTAGGCAAGAGAAGAGAGCTGTTTTAGGTGAGATGTTTCATCTGTTTGAATTGGAAGGCAAGAGTCGGTGGTGCTGAGGTGAAATTAGAGACGATACAGCAGTTTATCAAAATGAATAAGACATGGATTTTAGAAAAGCTATATGCAGGCTACTGTTGTTAAAGTCATTCAGAGTCAAGCTTTCATCCTTTTATGTCAGCAACACTGAGGCATACTGATGCTTTCATTATTGGCATCATTCATGCCGGTTGACAGTAGATTTGTTTACCTGAGTTAAGAGTCCATAGCCTTGGATCCAGGAGTCCTTTTTCTGCCACTCAAGCTTAATCAATTGTAGACTAAGGATGTTTTTATTATAGCTGCTATGATTTATATTTGTGTATCAAATACAGTGTATCAAATGCTATTGTGACAATGTCAAAAGGTTTACTCATAGTAATAAACCCACAGAAAATTATCACACAAATCTGCAGCTCCCTTCGGCTTTACAGAAGCGGTCCTGCTCCTGATTTTTGCTTTTTGCTTTTCAGAATTCAGCATCCATCTAAACATAATGGGGTTACGCGTGTTGATTTATTATATAATTGCTAATTATTTACCATATCGGCTCAAAAGGGGATGATATGTTAATGGTGTGTTCACAACTTGTTTTCTGCTGCCCACAAGAGGCCAAAAAAATCAGTTAATTTTTCCACCTCACAATTAGATTGTATGTTTGTGAATTTGTCTCTCTCAGTAATTATACAGTTGGCAGCTTTAGTGTTGTCAACACCAAAAGTCACTCGTAAATGTTTGAAAGTCTACTGAATGTCTGCCAACCCTTAAAGCTAGCCTACATCCCTAACAGCTGCCTCCCCACCTCCATCCTTTCAGCCTTGGTCCAACACAAGGATTCCCCTCACACTCCCTCTGTCTATTTGTCTTGACGTCTTTTACCACCATGCTAGCCGCTGTGTCTATCCTTCATCTTTTCTCCCACAGTGGAAAAAAAGCTGAAGGATAGACACAGCAGGACCTCGGACCTCCAGGACCACGGACCTCCACCCATTCGGAGTATTCCACCTCACAGCCTTGTACATACCTGTGGCCTAGCCCAGCTGCAGCAGAACAAACATACAGAAAGCCTACATTCCTATACACCCTGTGTCTGCTGCTGCTTAGTCTGCTTAGCATCAGCCACTGACTGTTGTATTGCTACTTTAATGTTGTGGCAATGTTAGCATAACGTTAGAAATAAAGAGAGCACAGCTGCTGAAGAGAGTCAATCAATCCTTCATATACGTCTTTTATCATATACTGTATTTTTCATTAAATATTTTATATTAAGCATTTCATTGTACAAAAAATAGTATGTTTTTTGTAATTATATATAATAACATGTACTATTTATTGTACAATGAAATGCTGTGATATATTTTAAGTCCATATGTTTAGAAAGATGTTTAGAAAATATACATTTGAAAATCTACAATTTTATAACAACTGGACAAAATCCATCTGTTGAGAAGGATCAAGTGATATAATCAAAAGCTCCAAAACAGTTATTAAATGGACCTCGTGGTGATATTGTTTTGTCTTAAAGTTTAATTTTGGTCAAGGTAATTCATATCAAATAAGCTTAGCAAATTGATTTGGTGATGGCTTTCGCTTCTATGCTTAACATTTTTTTATGAATATTCTAAGTTAAAATGTTCAGTGAGATCATGCGTGTCTACATGTAGACAGCAGCAGTCTTTAAGTAGTTTGCATTTTCATCCAAATGGAAATAAACAACATAAGCCTGATTAATCACTGAGTTTTCTGATTAGTTGTGACTTCAACATATACTGTTTGACAGCTCTAATAAAAATATATTATTGTTTGCTATGTCTGTGTGCATATGCTTGAGTGTGCATGTGCATATATTAGACCCAGTCTGGCTCATTAAATGCACCCTTAGGCTTGTAAAGGCCCCTCAGAGAGGTACACCTGAGCTGGCTCGTAAAGCTTCCAGGCGGAGTGACCTGTGCAGCTGTCTGCCTGTTAGCTGCCTGTTGCACATCCCTCACAGCTAACTTATCACCTGGTCGTATACACTCAACCTCTTGCCTTCTCTACTTCTTGATCACTGTTTTTTTTTCTTTTCTTGAATTTAATGCGATCTGTTATAGAGGGACATGATGAGTCAGTTTGTGACAGTTTACAGTCATTGCAGAACTTCTTATCAGTGATTCAGTCCTTTTCACTTTAACCACCACACACACCTGCACAGTCACTTAAATACCTGCTGTGGTTCCAAACCCCTCATTCACTTTCCCTCCGTAGCTTTCCCTTCCCCTGACACTGGATAAGTGCATGTTTGTGTACAGCTTAACATTCTGAACAACCTGTGCTCGCATTAACATGCACACAAACACACAGTTTATTAACGTTCAAACACACACACACACACACACACACACACTCACTTCCCTCCTGTAGGTATGCATCCATATGAATATCTAGCTTATGGCCAGCAGGATGGAAGGTGAGCTTTTCCCATTGGGAGCTCTGCCAGTTTTCTTTTCATTACTCTACCTGGAGGCTGATCCCCCCACTATCACAATAAGCTTTATTTTTATCGACTTGTCCAGACGGAAGCGGCATTCCAGGGAATTAGGCTCAATTTCAGTTGGCCTCCAGTGTTTTTAGGGAATACCGTGCTCCCACAACTGCCCCCATCCTCCCCCCATTTATTTTTTTTTGCATATGGAACATGCTGCTCACTGAATATAATATCTCCACTGATATTGTATATTGTTATTCCAAAACTTTATAGATTAATTCCATTAGGTTGCCTTTCTGAAAGGTTTCATTGCAGCAATTATTCAGTCACTCTGGTTACACTCATCATGCTGGTTTCCATCTGAACTTGCCAAAAGGTACATGTCAAAGACTTCTTTATCAGATTATAAACAAAACCTGCTTGAAAATATGTATCAGGTGTTTTCCGATAACACAGTAAGACATCCCACACAAGTACAGCCACAGCCATATGAAATGTTGTATCTACCATAGTTTGCAAACTTTGGAAAGGATCAGTAAAGCCACATGCTTGCCTAGTATTCTGTGTTAGTGTACACTACAACAGTGGTATTTTGAGGAACAGTCGCAGTTGTTGTTGCACACCTACGCCCACACTGCTATCGTCTGTAAATCAGCTTGCCTGTTTGCACCATTCATCACTGTGTGTTTTATACAAGTTCTGAATATGCCATAAATAAATTCTGATTATACAGTCACATTAACATAGACACACATACACATGCCTGAGCACATATCTGAAAAATACAAAGATAGTGTGACATTAAAATGCTCCTGCCGCATCTTTGCCCAATAAATAATCCTTTCTGATATTTTTTTCTATGCAGGAAAATGCATCCATTTATGCTTATGTTTCATATACCTCCTTGCATTTGATTGCAGGGCCTGGGTGGGAGAAAACTGCTGAAACTTACAGTAGATGAACAATAAAAAACATAAAGTAAGTATACAGAAGGCCCTGAAATCATATTTACTGCCTGGCCAGTAAATGTTGTTGTGTACTGCAATACTTTATTAACTGATTTAACAAGAAAGGGGATTTTCAGAGACGCTTTGCCTTTAACTTACTAACTAATCAGAAATTTTCACTTTAGTAAATGACAAAACAGTGACAGTGAACAGTGAAAATACAGTGAAAATAACTGTACAGAGTATATAGTGCACTCATTGATAGAGAGCATTTACTTGCTATTTGTCCATGTCTTTCTCAATGGTTTATAGCGCTGGAGGCACACTTAAACATGGACCCTCCACACACACGTACGCTCAAACAGCAGTCTGTTTTTCATCTTTCTCTTTCACTGTTATTTGTCCTTCTCTGTTGTGCTCTGCTCAAGAAACTCAAGTCAAGTATCAAACCGGCCTTTTTCTCATTTCATTCACTTTGGCAAAATAAACCACATTCCGTATTAATTTATTAAAGTTTTTTTCCTCCATTTTTTCGGGTGACTGTGTTGTTTTATGCAGGATGGTATGTAATTCTATCCGTGACCATGTCAGCACGTCTGGTATGAAGAAACACTACCATTAGTGGAAGAGGTTAAACCACTGGCTGTGGAAACTGTATCTACAGCCTCTGGGTCAAACCACAAACATCAAGTCATCAAGTGCAATACACTGACGCCTTTTCATAACCCCAAATCCTGCAACAGAACTCAAAAAAGTAAATCATTTAGGTAAATCCCTACCACCATAGTAAGGAAATAAACTGCTAGCAATAGCGTGCGTTAGCCTCATCCTATTAGTGTTTTATCATCCATGCTTTGAGGTAGGGACGTTTGGTTGGGGGGGGGGACCTTGGGTGGTGGTGCCTCCCTCTCGGTCTGAGTCTGTATATAGACCTGTAATTATCTGGGGATTACCCCTTTATATGAGCAAGCTTTATAGCGTCCGAAGGGACTTCCTGCTTCCCCCAAAAATCCTCCAATAAAAAAACACCTCTGTAGCATCACAGCAGGGCACCAGCCAATCAATGTCTTTCCAGAGAATCCCATGTTCACCAAAAGGAGACATTCTGTTCATGTGGACTCATTTATGTGTTACAAAATATAAGAGAATTATATACCCTTTTCGTCTGTCAAATTGCTCACGTCAGTATTTAAAGATGGTGGTGGAGTCAGTGTAAATAAATGGAGTTGGAATTAGTATATTTCAACCACCTGCTGTCACGATATGAATGTTTTCATGAGCAGTGTGCCCACAGCTGGAATCCGTCTTCTCCTTTTTGGATCCTGTAGCTCACTGGTCCAACAGGTTACGAGAACAATTTTGCGATTGGTCAATCCCTTATATTTGCAAAGTAGCACTGATTAAATCACTGGACGAGTCGGGATGATTTCCAGCTCAAACCCTATAGGATAAGGCACCCTTCCTAATCCACATTTTGTTGAAGGGAACAAGGAAAAGGAAAGAACTGTAAAATCAGGCAGGAATTCTGTTTATGGGGCGCCAGAACACAGCTGCCTGTTGGAGCTGGCGATGGAAGACCATGTCACAGGCAAAGCTGCAAGCTGCTGAACTTATAGTGGCGTTTGCCAGATGGTCAAGTCTTTTAAACACACACATGTACAGTATATAGACTGACAGATTTATTTAAAAAAACACTCCAGCTTAATACAGGTACATCCTCTGTCTTAGTAACACTGTGAAATACACACACAGATACACACCTCTACATTGCACCAGCTATGTTATTGCTCCTGGACCGTGCCTTTACTGCCTGTAGCACCACCGTTGCACGCAATGTGCCGACTGAAAGCTCCCCAAGTCACAGAGAGAGGGGGGAAGCCAAAGTGGGAGGGAGTGACAGAGGGAGCATGCAAAAGATTTGGACGTAGGCTATGAGAGTATGAAAAAAGTCCATTAAGTGACTCGTCTAGCTTTGCCAAACACAGTCACACCAAACTCAAAGGATCAACTAAGTTCCACCACGTGTCCAGTGCCAACTACGAAAAATTCATTTCATGGATCAAAATTGAAATCTCCATTTAAGTGAGTGATTGGGGAAAATCCAAAAGAACATTTTTTCTGGGTTTTTTTTAAACTCGGTTCTGTTTTGATCAAAAAATACAGCTTACATTTCACAAACTGAAAGATTAAAACAAAGCCAGTGTGCACAGAGGTGCCTTAGAGAAAGGGAATGCAACGATCACCCATTTTTTACAACCCTCAAAAACCTCAAGGTGTATGTTATGTGCCTCATTCTGGGTTATGTTTGGACTGTTTTCCTGGGCCATAAAAACAGGACAATTTCAAGAAAAAGGAGATAACTTTTATTTATATCATTTATAATGAATGGACATAAAAGTGCTATCTGCTGTGCCGATCCTAAATCAGCTGTTGCAAGACATGTTTCATAAGGCAAACATTGTATTTCAGATTTGGCATTTTGTGGTGATTTTGTGGTGTCGTGATGATTCCTAATCACCGTGGTGGTAATGTGCATCAAACTTTACTCCAATGTGAATGCAGATACATCCTTTACTTCAAAACGCTACACTCCACCTTAAATGAAGAATTAGAAATGATCTGTTCTCTGTGTCTCTATGTTATTGTCTTTCTATACTTGTGGGTATCATTCCCAGTGTACATTTGTATGTATTTGTATCAGTGTATCAGAATGCGTCAATGCTATGGAACTATGTTTGTAATGACTTGACCTGCTGGCATTTGGCTTCATGTGTGTTTAATCAAGCCCATTCAAGCCATTTAACTGTCCAACATGGACTGAAATGTTTGCACTTTTGCACTCTTGCACTTTTTCTTTTTTACTGTCTGTGCAGTCCTGTAATGTATCAAATAAAAATGTGTAAAATCCAGACTCCAGTCTGAATCTCTTCTTTGTTCTCTGTGTGCGGGTCCCCTCTTTCTGCAGGCTCTGCTGTACTTTTATAAATAAAACTCCATTAAACATATGATGGTTTCCTCAGTTCCGAGTGAGAACAACTTGGGTCACCTTCTTGAAGATTATTGATCATCACACTGAGGTGTGAGTTGGCCTTCTTCTCTTAAGCAAGGTGCTTCCCCCAGAAACTCCAACAAGATGCAAAGTGGGGGTCAAGAGGGGTCATACTCTTTTATTAAAGGTTTTATTAAAAATTATTCTGGGGGAGGGGCAGAATCATACTTTATCATTATTTTGGGGACTATTTTTTCTTTGGCAGCACATGTAGCCATAGCAGGTGCTGACATTCCGTCTCCACTTTGTCCCTCTATTCCAACCCTCTTTCACTCTCTCCTCAGTCTATCCTCACACTCATTCCCTCTCTTCCCCCTATTGTTCCTTTTTTAATTGCAGATATAAAAATGGCCAAATGCTGCCCTTTGATGGCGAGAGACATTCCTGGCGTCTCTCAGATGTCTGTGCTGCTTTGTGGTAACCCAACTCCGGTTGAAAGCATTTTCCTGGGAAAAAGAGGCGGCTCGCAATCGACGGGGCACAGAGACACCTGCAGCTCTGGCGCAGCGGTGACTACAGATCAGCTCTGGACGTGACTCAACACCGACCCGAACACACAAACACACACACACACACACACGCACCCTAACACTTGCATTCACACAGAAAAAGTACTCCAGCCTTTTGCCTATGCTTCCACACACGTACAGCCAATTCCACTCTGCAACTGCCTCTCCAGTTCATTCAGTGATGTCCAGGCTGATGAGAGTAATACGATGAAAATGAGGACAGCTGCTCCCATAAATCCTGTCATCAATTTGTCCCAGTCATTAAAAGTGGCTGTAATTGGCCTAATTGTGGTCAATCATGCTTTCCAATGGTGCAGAAAAGTGTAGGGTATCCTTTTACAAGGAGAGTGGATGATGAAGTTGGAGCGGGCAACTCTTCTTCGGAACAATGATTGCTAAGTACAATCTTTGTCTAATCTCAACCGCAAATTACCTATTTGATCAAAAGAAGAACAAATGATGCACTAATGGCAGACAGGCTGAAACAGTATGAGGTCGTCTTTCTTCTTGCATAATTCCCTCCCTCTACTCCTGAGCTCTCTTTAAAGGCAATATATCATTTGATCAGTCGCAGCACCTCATGACAGGAGCTGAGCCGCCACAGGATTACATTCTTAGACCTGCATGGGGAGGTCTGCTGAGACAAAAACACTTTCAGGTACTGTGAAACTAAACTCCTCCAACAGGGCCATCTACTGTCACTCTTAGCGGTGAGATGATTGACTCCCAGAATACTTCTCTCTTCAAACATCACATCTCTTATGCACACAAACACAGGGCACATCAAGCGTGAGGAGAATGTGACAGGCGGCCCTGAGTGACAGCTAAGCATGGAAAGCTTAGAGGTGGGTGAGGAGGGAGGCAGGCAGAGGGTGTGAGTTTCTAGGGGGGTGTGCTGGGGCAGCTCAGGTCGACCGGGACACATGGCTGCGCTGGGAGGAATTTGTAGTAAACTCATCTCCCCCCAAAATTGTTTCCAGCCTGCGTCCATCAAAACGCTGTCAGATCACCAATGCTCTCAGTGTCTTTTCTCCCTCTGTAACTGAAAATATGTCTTGTGATTTCATACATGCTTGGCAGCAGTAATCAATCTCTTTGAAGTGGTGGCCTGTCTCATTTGGAAACCAAATAAATGGTCAATTTCACTGAGTTGTTCAACATCAGGTTAACTGATTGTGGAAAATAGAAACATGATTTTAAGGTTTATGTCATATCATATCATATCATATCAAGTGCCTCTCTTTGTTTTCTGTGTAGTTATCTGACATCAAGACTGTACCAAAAACTCAGAAATTATAATGGAAAAGGAATCATTTCAGGACATTTTAGTAATCCAGTGAAGTTCTACATCACATTTATCACCACCACCATTAACAGATCTGACGTCGCTCTAAAGGAAACAAGTTCCTCAGAGTTCTGGTCCCAGGTCATGGTTCTGGGACCCAGCTGTGCGTGGTTTGATGGTTGGTTGAGTTCATACAGCAAAAACAACCTCTCCCCTGCTTCTCAGGCCAAAGATACAAGGCTGTGTGTGTCAAAGGAAGGAGGGAGAGTGAGAGTGCTCCTATTCACCACTCTGGGGTTTGGAGATGCTGCGTGGGGTTACTCGGGGCAACGGGCCACGCCTGACTGGGGGGCCCAGTCAAGAGGGTGAAGGTCAATTAGAAGCAAATGTCCTCCATCATGATCGTTCTATTGTAGTACGCCTCTCTGGTGTTTTGTTGCGCACAGGAGGACTTGATCTGACCCTGGCCGTATCACTCTCAATAACCATCATCCATCGGAAAAAGGCCTTAAAATTGGATAAACCTTTTTAACAAACATCTTATGTCTTATTGCTTTCACAGAGTTACTAGAGTTGAAGTAATCTAATCCCATTGTGGATTCTGATTTCTTACAGAGAGTCCAAGTGAACTTTTACCCCTAGCCTGTTGATTTTCAAGAGGTATGAAGATGGTTTGCATTGGCCCTCTTCTGGCTGTCACAATTGAAGCCACTTTCAAAAATGGACAAACCTTAATTTTCACCAGTGATTTTTCACTGTTTCCTTCAGAGTTGTAAAAACATCCCACATTACTGTAAACAGCAGTTAAAGACTCCAGCGGGGGATAAATTATTCCGTGAGGTGGACGGGTCAATAAAGACATCTCTTTATAGCCATCTCCTTTTATCATGCTAAAGCTCTCAAACACCAAGACACCACATCTCCTTTACACTTGGACACAATTATGCTTATAAAACTCTCTCTTGGAAAGGCAGTTACTTACCCACTCGCCCCCCCCCACACACACACATATACACACAAATATGCACGCTTCAAAGCAAAGATCTACTCCAGATTTTGAGGTTTTAAATCCCTAGAGAGTTATAAAAACTACAGTGTGTTTCTCTGACCCCTTGTGGTTTAGGATACAACTCTAACCAGTGAAAAATCACACACAATCACACATCTCTGGAGAGCAGAGATGTTTTGGGCATGACTCTTTCAAAGCAGTGGGATGTGAGAGGTAAGTAATACATCCTGGGGTGACACAGTTGCGATGCTCCTGTAGGAAAGTATTTCAAAGATTTCACAGTAGAGTGGATGACAAGTACAGCGATAGCTGATGTGTTCAGGAGAGACAAAGAGGGGGAAAAAAGACTCCATCAAAAAGGTGAAACAATGTAGAAAAGATGTTGGCAAGGGATATGAGAAATATGAAAAGGAAACATATTGTGAAAGAAAGGAAGATGGCTGTCAAAGAAACAGGAATGGGAGCAAAGGCAGGGCTGATGGGATAGATGAAGGGACACAAGAGGTTTTGCAGGGGAAAATAGATGCAGATAGAGTGAAGGAGTCTGTCCGTATATGGTGGATTAAAACCACATGTGTCTGCCTGAGGTGAGGGCACCGCAACGCTGCACACAGATGCAAGGAAGAATGTCGTCACTTGCACCCTCCAGGGGCACCGCACGCTTTTTTGCAGAATTTATTTCTCCTGCCAACTTTCTGGTGCTCGAAAAAACTTTTAATGTGTCATCTCCACTGCGTCCTACATCTCTTTTGTCTCGTAAAACAAATAAATATATACACTCTTTTGTTTCACGGTCATCTTCCCTCTTACCCTGCCTGCTAACAAAACAATACTTTGGTAAGCGTTGCCATGACAAGAAGCTCCCTGAAGAAACCTATGTGGTCAGAGAAGTCATGGGAAGAGGGCAGCGGGGAAACCAGATGCCCAGGACGCATTTGAGGGCCTGGTAGTACGAAGTATGAAAAATACATTGGTCAAAGGTGTTCTTTCAAAGAACTGACTTGAATTCAAGTGCTTCAGATTTCGCATGTGAATACATTTAGCATTACTCATATCCGGATTACCTCAACGTGTTAACATGCATTTTCATACGTTATGTTCGACTACAGAAGAATCTGAGATGCCGCGACTTTATACATATCATCTTCAGTAAAACGTATTTAGGACAGTTGGAAGGGTGAGAGGGAGGGAGAGATGAGAGGAGAGGGGTAGCTGGGAGAAAAGGGGGCAAGACGGCCATGCTATGGGAAAGTGTTTTGGGGAAACCAAATTAAGGGGAAGAAAGGCTGGACACAAAGGCCTTTGAAAGCAGCAGACAGTTCCCTTGACATGTGCATTAAAAGAGATGCTGCCGCCGATGCCAAGAAGGGGGGAAAGGACAGAGGAGAGAGAGAGAATGGAGAGAGACTGAGGGAGGGAAGGAAGGAGAGATCAAGGGAAAGATGGAGTAAAAGTTAGAGCGTGACAGAAAGTGAGAGCAAGCGACGCAAGATAAAACTCCAAAAAGGAAGAGGAGAGCGAAATAAAGCATGATAAGTAAAATGACTACGAATAAAAGCATGTGTCTGATGCGAGTGTGAGAATACTTAAAAGAGATGTATTCCTAGTGTGCAATTGTGCTCATGAATGTGTGTGTGTGGGAGGAAACAGCCTGAATTTCAAATTATTATTGAATGGCACGTATCTCCAATGTTCTAATCCATTCATCAAGGTCTCACAATTTAGCGGTGTATAGAGATCACTGCTAGTCTGCTGCATATGTTTTATATAAATGGCAATGTGCACTGGTGAGACTTTCCTTGTATAATATTGTAGCTGCCTTTTTAGTCCCTGCATGGTTTTATCAGCTGGTGGTGCATGTTGTGAAATGTGACAAAATATACTGAAATGAAGTGACATTACTACCCTTACTGCGATCATGTGTTTACTGAGTGTAGTTAAACATTGCTTCAGTTCAATTTTGTCAAGACTTTTGTCAGTGTTCATATATATATATATATCATTGCTGGTTTAGTTTTCCACAAATCCCATTTTAGATCTCTTTGATGCTAACTGACACAATGAGTGAAAAAAATGGCTGTAATTTGATTGAAAATATAGTTCAATGGACATGTAGTTTGGACCTCTCTGGGACTGAAATAATCAGTGAACAACAAAGACCCAGTTTTTGTGGCGCTGCCTGCTGCCGATGTCAACAGCAAAATAGCATCATGCATTTTCTCATGCAGATCCAGTCTCTTTGATGCAGGTCGGCCCCTCTGTTTTTCTGTCTCTCCCTCTCTCCTTCTGTCATTGTGTGCCCCGCCGAGTTCACACTGGACTCGCTTACTCTCCCTCTCTTCCTCACACAGACAAACACGCACACATATTATCCCTTCCTTGGGGCTGTGTCTGACTCCAGCATGAAATCAATTTCGGAGCCTGCACCCTCCCACCACCCTTCTTCAGCGCCCATTTTCTCTCACCATGAAGCGAGACTGTTGCTGTGCCAGCCTGAGAATAAGTACACCCCCCCCACCAACTTAATGCCCCCATCCTCAACCCAGAATCCTTCAGGGCTGTGCCCTCGTAGCACCCGCCGTCGTCATCTAGTCTCCCTCCTTTCCTCGCCTTTCTCCCACTGTTCAAAGTGGCTCCAGAGCCCTTATCTGTCCCCTATATATCCCAAATTTTGGTCTGTACATGTAATATGACTGCATATTTTAAATATAAAAATGTAACCTGCACAGATAGTTGAGACCATACACTGTGAATCAGTAAATACAGGTTTCATTTTCACACTGACCATGCTGTTTTACTACCAACTGTATGTGTGGAGTATAACATGTGTAGTATAAATTAGACTATACACTTAGGTATATAATAAGGCTAAATGGGAACTCATGAAAACAAATTAGAAGCTTAACAGTTTGGCAACGTGAAAGCAGCATGAAAAGGTTTGGAATCCCCAAATTAGTATAAAGTGACAAATAGTGAGTAAGTTGAAAGAAAGATGGACACACAGAGGTGAGGCGGTATGGCTTTTATCACCGTTATTCCCTCCGCCAACGCACACCGCTCCTTCCTAATCTGCACTGACAGAGTTTTCATCGTCTGAGGAGGTGGGGACGATGGAGGACTGGAGGGAATCGGGAGAGGTGGGGGACTTTCCTCCACTCTCTCCCCAGTGGCGGTGCACCTCGAGCGGCCGCAGCCGGGGCCACCAAGGCCCCCTTTGTGCCAGTTATCACCAAGTGGTGAGTGATGGCACCTCGGCCTCCCGATCTCAGGAGAGGGAACAGGGGTAGGAAGGGAGGGGGAGGAGGTGAAGAGGAGAAGGGGCACAAGAGGAGTAGATTGGAATGTTCCCAGAAGAGACAGAGAGCGTGAAAGAGAGGAAAAGAAAGGAAAGAAAAAGAAAGAGGCTGTTTGAAGGGACGGCAGTTGTATCAACTGTGCTTGTCTCACAGGTGCACCACAGGAGGAATGTGCTTTGCTGCGATGACTCAATAGCGCTTGAACCATCAATGAAATAGCAAAGAAGAAACATCCAACGGTGTGGCAATGGTCAGGATTTCACTCATTATCTTTCGAGTTCATCTCATAACCTTGTTTTATTTGACAGGCTCCAATTTAACAAGCTGATGTCATTCAAGCACTAACTAGGCTTGCTGCGTGACTCCTGCTATGATTTCATGTCTTGACTCAGTTATGCTCGCTGAGACACGGTCACGAGCACTGAGTGACGGACAAACGTCTAGACAATGAGCAGACGTTGAGACATGTCCGAGTCGCTGCAGACGGATCTTGGGAACTGCCCAGACGGTGAAAACGGTCAAAGGTCAGTTTACCCCCCCCCCACTCTCTCCTTCCCTTACCCGGCCTTCTCCCACGCTCCCACCATAACACACCTGTGTCCTCACTAACACTTATGTCCCTTTTCCCCCTATCTCTGTCACACACACAGAAGCACGCATACACACAGATACCAGTGTCACAGACATTTCTCTCTCTCTGTCTCTTTCACACACACACACACACACACACACACACACACATTCCTAGACTTCCCAGCTGCCTGTGCACCTGGGCTGGTAGCTGTCATCGCCGTGGTAACTGGCGTACAGCTGGCTGTGTCACTATCACCTGGCTCATCTGCCTCTGAAAGAGAGAGAGAGAGAGAAAAGTGGGTAGAAAAGGGAACAAAGATTGAAAAGGCAGAGTGAAAAGAGAGTGAAGGTGTTTGTGAGTGAGAGAAAGGTGGGCAGATGGGGAGAAAGAGAGGACAAATGGATTTTAATCATTTAATCATAACATTAACAGAGTGAAGGATTGTTATAATACAAAAATAAATCCTAAATAAATCACCTACTAACACTTTTCTGTCCTCCTTTCTTCTCTCTTCTGCCTGTAGGTTAATCTCATTGTCTTCTGCCATTCTCCACCTGCCCACAAGCGGCCACTATTGAGTTTCCCCACCTGAGCTCATCACTTGACCCAGTCAACTGCTCACCCAGCTGTTCCTCATCTCCCATAAGCCCATATAAGGGACAGCTATCAGTCACTTTGTGCCAAGTTGTCTGTGCTGGCGTAGTCGTCCAGCTGTTATCCCGTTTCTGTGTGTCTTGCCTGACTGTCCTCTCACTCCTGACTCTAAGCCAGCTTTTTGACCTATAGACTGTCGACAATTTTAAGGCAATCTAAATACATTAGTGAAATAACATCACGAATTCAGAGGCCTCCATTCAGGGCGGTGGGGGTCACTTAACGGTTTACTATACAAATATTGGAAAGCATATGCTATGGCCTTCACAGTCACCAGATCATACCCCAACTGAACACCTATATTATTATAAAGTTTGGACCAATGAGGTCAACTGTGTAGTATGAGAGAATCTATGCAAAGGCACAATGCAGCTGTTTTTATAGTGCTTAATTGGCAACCAACACTCAAAGTTTTCAGCTAAGCTATCAAATAGAATGGGTTTGTTCTTTACAAACATTAGCTTGAAGCGTAGTGGTCCTTTTAAAAGGTTAGAGTTGAGACTTTTATTTTGTGATATCAGAACTTAAATATCCTCCAGATTTTGGTTGAAATGTTTATATTTTAACATGATTTTTTTTTTTTATAGTGTTGGGTTGATGAATTTGGTCACCACTCGTCAAACAGTTGATGGACATTTATTATTCAAATACAGAAAAACTACATCACCACCCAGAAATAAACTCCAGCTTATATTATTTCAACCTATCCCACCGTGTTAGAGAAAAAGCCTCACCCTCGTTTTTTAAAAGGTCAGGATCAGGGGTGTAGCAAAACAAGACTTTTAGAGACCCCCTGCATGGGCGGCTTTAATTACAGCTGAGGAAGTGGCTCAGCTTAACACGAACCACCCTGCTTAGCTGTTACATCCCATGACTCTGAATGAAAGCAGAAAAGCAGTTTAATATCTTTTAATGTGCCTGTGTGTGAGAGCTAGCAGTGTGTGGCAAAGGCACCGTGCAGCATATGTGCAGGCGCGTCTGCACTGCCTGTTAAGCAGAGGGGACATCAAAAGGTGGGTTTTAACACGCACACGCACACACACACACACACACACACACACACACACACACACATTCACACTCATTGCAACCCCTCACTATAAATCCCACCCCAAAAGGAGCCATTTATGGGACAATAAGAGCCCATTTATGGGCCCCTAGAAATTGAAGGCAATTCAGAGGTGTAAGATGAAAGATGACAAGGGCTTTCTTGGTGCTGGCTGGTAGCTCTGTGTTTCTTCACAACTTTCTCCTCTGTAGCCTGTGTGTGCTAAGAAGGAGGGATCGAACAGTTCAGTACAAAATGAGAAATTTCACTTCCCAAGCTTTCCTTGCAAAATGCAAATGAAACTGTCAAATAGTGTGAGCATTTCCTGCCATACCATTTACTGCATGTTTTCCTAGGACTTTTAGAAAATACTTCAAATATCACATTTTATCTTGTAGCTTGCTAAGATCTCAGTCCGCGCAGATGACCTCTCCTATCCCCTAGAGGACATTTCAGCTGAATACATACATAAAGACAATGGGATTAGCAGCATTCTGCACACACACACACACACACACACAGACACACACAGAGGCACACCAGACATGGACCGAATCACGTCTGCCTCAGAGTCACTCAGGTGTGTTGAGATAGCTGGAATACTTGACACGAGACGTTTGGGGAAAATCACGGAGAGGCCTGTGCCATGCTCTGTCCACTCAAGCATATACAACAACTCTCTGGCCTGTTGTGTGTGTTGCTGATGGATGTAACAGCACATCAGGCAGAGCACTTTTGCTATTTTATCTGTCTCTAGGCATATGCATTAAGGGTGTTTTTAAAGTTTCTACAGGTTTAATGCTATCGAACCATGTAATACTGAGCAATAGAAAATAGTTTCTTTGTTTCCAGAAAACTATAACAGCTGTTTTCTTGTATCTTTTCTTTGAGTTGATTTCGGATTGTCTCCTATTGTACAATATATGTGTTTATCAACGACCTGTAAGTGTTTAATGCGTCTTTTGTTCAACTTAAGAGCTTCATTGGCCAACAATGAGTCAGCTACCTACTATATGTCTGGAAACAACTTCTTAAGGAATCACTGTTTGCTCCTCTCCCCCTTTTCTTCCTCTCTTGCTCTTTTCCTCTTTTATTCATTTAGTTTAATAGTCTGTAATAGTTACCAAGTATCATTAAGTCAACCTCTGTGGCTTCTAACAGCGGTGTAGGCAAGCCAAGTGTTTGTTGTCAGCATTTTATTGGCTTCCAGGGAGGAGGGTTGTTGTTCAGTGTAATCTTGGCACGCCAATAACAGGTTTCAATAAAAGCAGCTGCTTTCTGATGGTAGTTAAGCTGCTCTCCTCCCTCCCCCCCTTTTGCAAGTGTGTGGGGTGGAATAAATGGAGAGATACCTGTAGAGAAGACTGGAAGAGTCTTTGTCTTAACACATCTTGAAAACTTCTGCTTCCCTTTATCTCTTGTCCAACATGCAAAAATCCCTTTTGTCTTGGATCTTTTTTTTTTTTTTTTATCTTTCTCTGTTTTCATCTCTGTCATTCGTTTCCTAAGCATACCTTTAACTGGTATGCTATACCTTAGTCCAATACATATGCTTTAGCTTGACCACACTGCCCCCTTTAGGGAACAACCTGCTGTTGCAAATCAACAAAGCTGGAGAGGCAAAGAGGCATTAAATTATTTATTAAAAAACATTTATTTCAGTGGCCGATGCCCTTTTAGAAATGCATAGAGAGGTGAACAAATCAGTATGGTGCAAACTGGAAGTAATCCAAAATATATGCAGTGAACTAAACTACATTTATTTATTTAGTGACCTAGATATGTTCCTTAAATTTGTAGCCAGTTAGTCACTGTTCCCACCCATCTGCATTTATCAAACATTGGCAGTTATCCTAAAACTGTTCCTTCGTCTCGTCACCAACACTTTAGCAATACAAATCTTAAGGACCAAAAGTGGTACATATTGTCCAAGATGCTGTAAGAGATCGGAGACGAGAGCACAAGCAAAAGGGATGTGAAGAAAAGTGAGGAAGAAAGAAAAAAGCGAGCAGGAAAACAAATAAAAAGAGAAAAAAGAGGTGGCGTTTGTTGAAGTAGTGCTTTGTCATTTGTTGTCTGAAGTGGTGTTTGATGGATCACGAGCAGTACATTGGGAAACACTTTGGAAAACAGTGTGATTGATACTAAACAGTCATGCAAATATAATACAGAAATAACTGCAACTTTGGTGCGTTACAACATTTTCCAGTAACATGACAATACAAGAGAGAGACACATGGAGAGAAAGACATGGGTGAGTTATGTCTATAATATCCCTCTGATTAGATAACTTGAAGTTGATCCTCAGCCCTAACAGGGCAATCCTTTTTGACTAAATGTAAACTTTGTCATCCCCAACTTGTACATAAAATTAGTAATGCAGGTGAATTACCAACGCCTGGAAAAATATAAATGGTTATCTCACTTCTCTCTGTGAGGTTTCTCTGAATAAATCTTTAGCTGTCATATAAAACGACAAACATGACACAGGTTGAAAGTTTGAATTTAAGTAAAACTCTCCTGTATTGCTTTCTTCTAAAATATCTCTCATTTTCCTTGGCAGTGAAGTTTGATTTGCCACCACATTCCACGGCTAAAAGGTATAGAAGAAAGAGTCCCTATGTGGTTAAAAGAGTTCCTGTCTCTTATGTAAAATTAAAAAGCACTGCAGACAAACATTACTGACCCTCGACTGGAGCATGAACATTCCATGATGTCTGGCTGACCCTGATAGGGGTTCATGTTTCCTCTCTTGGTTTCTCAAGAGATTTCATTTTTTCTCCCCCATCAATCATTCTTTATTTTCTAAGTGTCTAATCGTTATTTCAACGTGCAGAGGTGGCAAGCAGCAGGCACATGCTAGTACAGAGTCCAGGCATTTTAGCCATGCTGGCACTGTGGTTCTGCAAGCAATGTCATTCTGCCGGTTGGTCCATCACCTTGGTCCCTTAGCATGAATTGTAATCACTTCGGTGATCATCTTGCTTTTCCTTTTATAGTGAAAACATCAACAGGTCAACACATTCAGTTTGATTGAATTCCTGCTAAACAAAGTATACTCTCAACTTCAGCTGTACTTTGTGTTTAATGCTAGTTAGCAAATGTTATCATGCTAACATGCTAAATTAGGATGGTAAACATGGTAAACCTATCACTCTACTTACATCAGCCTTAAGCTCAAAGCACCACTGTGCCTAGGAGACACTCCCATGGCTGTGGACTCTTTCATAACAATGGAATATTTAAATATGACATCTATCTAAATATCTATCTCTCACGAGAATGCATAGTGACATTTACACAGATTCTGATCTGTCAATATACCCTTACTGTATTAAACACCCTCAATTCTGCACTCCCAAACAGTCCCATTCATTATGAGGTCAGTAGGTACATAGTGTGGAACACTAAAACCTTTGTCTGTCAACATTTACGCATTTGCTCCATATCTACTTGGTGCTGTTTTTGAACCCTTAGTTTGAACCCTCTGCTTTCAGCCCCCTGGGAGGTGAGTGACAGCTTTTACATGCCATAACAAACGTAACTGATATGAATTACCTTTGACTCATCCAGAAATTACACCCCACTTTCCAAACATATGTTTCATAGACGCCCCTCTGAGTCAAAAGAAACTTTTATTTTCCGTTAATCCAAACAGCCTTTTTGACATAAACACAAGTCAATTTCCATAATCTTTGGACGGCTAATTAAGCCAAGTTCACCAGAATCCACCAAAGTCATCACACATTTTCATGGACTGTTTCACAGGCATTTACTAGTCAATCACCATGTCAACCAATCCTGTCGTTGCAGCCTTGAGCAGTCTGATCCCTGAGTGACAAAATGTTCTGGTTACATGGAGCGTATCGGGGCGGAAAAGGTCTCTTGCTTTGCCACTTAACATTCATGAGTGCGTCATTTCCAAGAAAAACCTAACATCGATCTAGTTCGACATAGTAGCTTGTTGCCATTGTTGGAGCCATCTTTACTAACAGCTGCGCCATGTGAATCCAACACCCCATCACTTACAACACTGATCGTGGGCTGTAGTTTGGCCTTTAGTGGTTATCATTTGTTTCTTTCACGAGCTGTTTTGCAGGCAAGGATGATGGGATAAGTCTGTGTGACCATTTGAGGCTTCTGAAATGGAAATGTCCAAGTGTCTCTTGTAGCCAAATCACTGTATATACTGTATGCAACATTTCCATGTTCGTTCATATCAACCTGGGGTGCAAAATACCCTTAGGGGGCTCTAAATATCTGTAGGTCATGAGGCAGTGAAGGAATAATATTGGAGTAAACGCAAGAACTCTGGGAAAAATGAGTCATCTGTTATGATCAAAATCATTTAAGGTGTAATTTCTAGTAAAAAAAAACTCAAGAAAACATAATTAATTATGCCTTCAGTGACTTTTTCCCAGTCTAAATGACGCAAAATATGTGTTTGAAAGACAAACAATGAGGTTCTGCCTATATTGGCGGGGGGCATGGATTTAAACAGAGCTAAGGGGGTTTCCTAAGTCAAAGACAGTTGGGAACCAGTGGTTTCTATGATAATATAAGCATGGTCACATGGCTGTGACCTCCAAAAGGCATCCAGAGGTTATCCATGATTCACTCAGATAATGAGCCTCATCACTTAGGCTGTCACCCGCTCTCCTCTGAGGCCCGGGCTAATATTTGTAGCCAGCAATGCATTAAGGGTTACATGAGCAGCAATCCCATGCAATGCTGACCAGTGTGATACATTACTGTAAGCACATTAATGATTAGATACTTATTTAGCATAATGTTGAAGTATACTGTAGTGCTTGTGATCTGGAGCAAAACACTGAGAATTAAATGGCTTTAGAGTGCCACTTTTGATTTATATGCATTTAAATATAACTTTTCCCTGAAATGCATCTTAAAAGATCTTTAAAGACTATTTGCTGAAAGGATAAAGGAAAAGCTACAAAAACAAGAGTTTCTTTATTTTGCACTATGAGACACCAGGCCTAGAGTTCATCATCCTTCAACAGTTTACGTACTGAAATGGCAATCATTAGGTTTTGGTTCCTGAGTAATGACTAGCATGAAAAAAAAAGTCTTATCAAGTCAATAACAATTGCCCTGGACAAATCTAGCCATAGCATTGGCAAGACAGCTGGCTCTCTTTGGTCGACGTTAATTCTTTACCTATACAGTATGCATTGCAGATGGCTCTTTGGTGCTGTCTTCATCTATTACTTTTGTCCTCTTCTCTTCCCGCTATTTCAAAGTGTTGTTCAGAGGCAGTCAGGGCACAGTGCCACCTGTCCGGGTAGGTGAGCTCTGCAGGGACACAGCCTGCGGTGAGAAGGGTCAGAGCCGGCACAACTGAACAGCCGAGGCTCCTTCTGAAGGCCACAGTGCCGACCCCAAGGGTTGTAGGAGGGAAACAGGTGGTTGACTTCCTGCCCCATGCTGGAGCAGCCTATCCCAAGTCTACACAATGGGAAATAAAATTGTGGCTTAGGAGTATAAATACTGAATGCATACTGGCTATCTATGGCCAACAATGTTTTCCAGCTGCATACAGCACAAATGGTAGAATTAAGCATTTGCATGTACACCCACAAACATCATAAAGGCCCTTTCATTGGTAATTTGTCAGCACCTGTACATTGCGTACCAGCTGATTTCTCACCTGGTGAACGCAGCAGGACTGTTCAGGTGGTGAAACAGAGCAGGCTCACACACAAGGGAGGACCGTTGACACACACTGACACATGACTGACCCAGTGGACCCAGGTGCACCCTTAAAGCACTTTCTGGTGGCCAAATAGGGACAGATTTACTGCAGAAATTCTGGAGGGATTTAAGAGAAAGAAAGTTGAGAAGACCGAGAGTTTTAACCCAGCAAGAAATTCACCCATTTTATGTTGTTTAGCAGCTCTAAAGTACTGGCTAAACGAGCGTGTTCAGACTATTATGAGCAGTCTTTTAAATGAAGAATAAAGTGACTTGGATTTGGAGCAAAGTTATTTTAAATGGAGGTGTAGATGTAGTTCCGCAGGACCATTCATCATAACAGACATCAATAATTTCATTAAAGGCCAGTACCAGCCTTATGTATTGGTAAAGCCATATATCAGTTGAAAGGTTTATAAGGGTTTCCACTCCATTTTGAGGTTCACACAGTATATAATTCATTGCGTACAACAGGCCAGTGTCTTTGACTCTGGAGCGAAAATACTGCAAAAGGTCTACCCTACATGGCTACATCTCTGTACCTGGTGAGTGACATAACCATGAACCCTCTCCAGCATTCCCTCACACGTGAACTCTCTGGCAGTGAAAGGCTTCACCTGCAAAAACATACACTTTTATTCCGTGCTACTGTAACTGGAATTTATAGGATTACAAGGTGTGTGTTTATGTAGACACAAATTCGGCACCTGTGTCCGCAGAATGCCTCTGACTGCCTCCCGTACATCAGTCTTGTTGGTCACATCTACAGTCCACACGTGGGGTTTCCCAATGAATTCTTCAGCATACGGGTGCTGGGAGGAGATCTATGATTCAAAGTTGTTTTCTGTCTTTAGATCTAAAAATGAATGTAGGATATTCATATTCAATTCATTTTCTTCTGTTAGGGGAGTTACTTACCAGTCTTGTGGTGGGCTTTCCTTTGTAGAAGTCATTGTTGTCTGATGAGTGTGGTGGGTCAAATCGTGGCTGTAGGAAGACACAGCCCAGAGCTATGGCCTCAATGGGAGCTGGACCCTCATAGGGGAACCCAAGGCCGACAAACACCTGAGAGGGAAGCAGCAAAGAATAAACACATTACATCTTAATGACGTTCCATCACAAACTATAAACAAGGCAGGATAAGCATATGCAATAGATGCACTTAAAAGGATTCAGATTTGCCAACTTCGTAGCTTTATTCTGCGATGGGCTCTTTTTCTGACCTTGGCTCTGCGGAGAAGTTGTAAGAAGCGTTCCTGAGTCAGCAGGCCGTGGTTTCTGATGAAGCTGGGAAGATTAGAGGTGTGTCCTGGAGGCTGGTAGACTGTAGCATGCGTCTCCAGCTCTTCAGTGATCACCCCCACATACTCAGATTTACCCTGGTATATACACACACATACAGCACACAGAGAATGTAGGCTTCAGACCAGCGTGTAGAAAAACACCAAGCTGTCTCATGTAATATTGTGCAGCAGCTGGCTTCTTGGCATGTTTCTTGCAAAATCAGTTTTTCTAAATACATACAGTATACTTTTGGTCACTATACCTTCCACATGTAGTCCTGTTTGCCATACACAACTGCTGTTCTGTCTTTCCTAAAGGTGTTCAGCTCCAGCTCTTCCTCCCTCACCTCCTCTCTCACTGCCTTCTCGCTCACAAAGCCCAGGAAGGAGTTATCAGGAGTATGAGCTAGAGATGAAAGAACATAGATAAATAAATCATATACAAACCCATCACAAAATGACCATTTTACAAGAAAATGCGGGTATAGAACTTTATCTTTGTTCAGAGTTTTGAGATGACAATTTTGAGCAGTATTATAATTCTTTCTTGTGAGTAATGATTTAAGTTTTAAAAGTGTCCCAAAATCAGTGCTTATTTTACCAAAACATGATCAAAGATTGCCCGTGCGCAAAACTCCACTGAAGACAACACAGAAAAAGAAGCACTGTGTGGAAAATGTGATCAGAGGATCAAAGGAAGTATTTCTGGACAGGCCCAAAAATATTACAGGTGAATAACAGTTAAGATTAAAATTCTGTGTGAGAGGAAAAACATGCTGTGCAGTATAAATCAGCAGTTAAAAGGAAATGAGAACTCTAGGTTAACGTCTGGCTGTTTGGATAGGCAGCTGCCACCCTGCTGCAGTCCGACACACTGAGGAAGGTGTGAAAGATGAGTATTTACTTTACTAGGAATGTGCCAACAAAGGTGTGTGTGTGGGGGGGAACGTGTGTGCAAGAATCCAGTTCTACAACATTTGTGTGTGTGTGTGTGTGTGTGTGTGTGTGTGTGTCATTCTCTCCTGTCTCATGGCCAAATCTCCCCTCACTCACCCTTACAGCAGCACAGAATTTCCCCCTGGCTCCGTTTCAGCTCCATTTGTCCCCACTTTTCTCTTACACCTGTCTAAATTCACCACTTAACACACTCACCTATCAGATAAGCAAAGATATGCAACAGCACACTGATATAATCAAAATCAAGCAACATGTGGGGGTTTGAAGGGAAGCTGTGAAGGAATGAAGTGCCTTGGTTTCAGTGTTCTTGCTGCCTGTTAACCGTGCTGCTTCGTCTGCCTCTCTGTTTAGTCTTATCCTTCAATCGACTCTCTTCCTCTCCCCATTTCAAAACAGAAGCATAAACACCCGTCCGCTCTTTTCTCAAGCTTCTTTC
The DNA here is from genome assembly GCA_036023655.1 of Nannoperca australis. Taxonomy (NCBI): domain Eukaryota; kingdom Metazoa; phylum Chordata; class Actinopteri; order Centrarchiformes; family Percichthyidae; genus Nannoperca; species Nannoperca australis. The sequence goes on from JAVQJD010019355.1 coordinate 25,617, forward strand.
TTTTCTTTCTTCTTCCTGTGTCTTTGTTTCCGTTTTGCTGTTTTTCTCTTTTTCTGTCCTTTCCCCACCATCAGCTAACAGCCCCCCCCCCCCCCAACAGGACAAATAAACAGTGTTCCAGGCTGAGGCATGAAGGGTGGCTCTCGGCCCAGCGCTTCCAGCTTGTCTCCATCTCCCGGCAGGGTGGGAAAGATGACAGGGAGAGGTGTTGGAATGAAAGCTCTGTCTGGGCACCAAGTTTATTTAACCCCAGCTATTAATCCTCTCATTGTGAAGACGCTCTGAGGGGTGTATGTGAAGGATCAGTGCTGCGGCTGCAAGATATAAATCTGTGTATACATGTGTAGCTATGTGTGTGTATGTACTCTTCTGAGTCTCACATGCTGAGTCACATGTTGGCATGATTACAGACACAAAAATGCATGCACATACACACAGACTTACGGAACATGGTCATGTACTGCAGAGGCTGCAGACCCCAGCTGCCCCACAGTGTTTTATATCCATGGCTTTGTGCATAACTCCCCAAGTTAAAGGCCGGTTCAGTGCCAAAAGAGTCCAGGATCCTGAAGCGACACCTAAAATGATATTTAAAACATTGTTTATCATGACATTTATCTTACATCGTACAAATGTATCAATTCAGCAATGATCACATGACAAAAAACTTATGGTATGTAGCGCTGCCTTCATCATGTGACTTGTCTTTTCATCTCTGTCAGGTCTTTTAGATTTAAAGGCTTACAAGGTCTTAGAAGTGCTGGGTAAATGTCATTGCCAAAGATGTTGTACAAGCAAAATAAAAGTATTGTATTCCTCTTTCTAAGTTGACATTGTAATTGGTAATCCCAAAGACCATGAAACACACTTTGCAGCTCATTGCAGAGTGAATGTCAATGTAACCGTGTAAATGTAAAATAAAAATGTAAAATGATTCAAAGAATATAGAAGTATTGACACTAGAATATGCAGAATTGTGCTCTTAGAAAATTGTGGTCGTACTGGTAATGCGGGAAAGCCAGTCCCATGGCACCTTGAAGGTGAGCAAGGCCATGGTAGTCAGTATAGATGAGGTCAAAGGTCAGGGGCCTCTGGATTGGACAACTGCCTCGGCCTGGAGCAGCACCTATCAGGCTGGACAATCACAGTAAACTGCGTCACTAATTGCTCAGCCTCATAAACCAGACACCTATGAATACATCATATAAATACAAAATAAAACACATTTCTTCATGTATGTAATCACTACTTCCAAGTAAACATAATATTTTGTGTCACACGAAAGTAACTAGTTGTATCGGACAGTGGTGCCAACCTGTGGAGTTTGTGCTGTGAGGTGCTGAAGGTTAAGATATGCCCCAGGATCGTCAGACAGGCACTGAGGTCAGCCCACTGGACCAGCTCCCCTAGAGGACCCCCTGCTTCCACCATGGCTTCAAAACGCTGGCCCACACTCCCAGCCAGGGCACCGGGATAAAGCAGCACCTAGAAGATTGACAGGTGGGGATGTTAGAGGGATGTCCTAGATGGCATTGAAGGGTAACCTGTTCATACCGTAGGCTATTTATTATGGAAGTGAGTTTAAAACAAGTTTTATAATGTAAAAAATCTGTATTTACACACTAAAAACCTCACAGAAACATTGTGGTCACACAGGCATGTTTTTGAATACATATGTTGGTGTAATTTCAGAAATGAACTTGGCATGGCAGAGTTGACTTTCTGGTTATACCCTCATCTGGGCCGAGACTGTCTTATTGCTGCTCTTCCTCATCCTCAGGCCAGCCTGTATCCACCGATTGGACATTCTCTCCACTCTCGACCGGATGAAGTTCATGGCAGGACCACTGTTGTTGCTGATGACCTCATACAGTGAGCTCAGAGTTGAACGTATCTCAACCTATGTACAAAGTAGTGTGAAACAGTGAGGTATGTACAAAATATCTGATAGAAATCATATAGTAGTGTTTTCTGTGTTATTTGTATTTGTATTTATTAGCATGTAGCTACATTCATAGTACAGTGATACTCAGTGACATGCACCTGATGTGGTTTTACCTTCTTTGTGTAAGAGTGAGGCTTTTGGTGCCATGGCAGCGCTGACCGGTTTCCTTCAAGACGAGGAGGACAAAAGTCCTCTATTTGGCTGAGGTAAGTCAATATGGAGCAGGTGGTACCATCCACCCCATAAAAGGCATAACAAGGGTCTGACTGCCAACGGGCCCGCAGAAACTGCCATGGAGACAGATGTTAAATCAAAATAGTGCTAAGTTAAAATAACAGCACAAATCTTTGGTTATGTACAGTAATTCATCATGCTGATTAGCTTAGCTATTATACAATATAAAGATCCTCCTATACTGTAGATCCCCTTATATTAAAATGGCATTTCCATATCCAGCTCAAACTTGTCCATATACTTGGAATTAAATATTAAACTTTGAACTTAAAGTTGAGGTAAGCATTTCAACAGCCTTGAAGTTCATGCTACCACATATATTTCCACTTTCTCACCTCCACTTTCTCCGCACACACCGGATATTCAGAATCCATTGGCACCTCACACTGCTCATTGGGCCCTATGGGTAAGATATTAACTGTCACAGTTTTTCTTTATGTGGCCATTTTGAATGCATCGTTATTCCACAACCCTGGCTTTAGTAACAAAAAGTACATTGTAGAGTTAACTTAATGCAGGTAATGAAGAACAGTGGATAATAACTTTGATATACAACTTCTCGACTGAAATGTCCACAATGAATAGCAGCCATCAGCACGATGTATAGTGCTGCCATGCGTGTAAGAGGCATTAAAGTAGAGGCAGTGTGTTCTCAGAGGCCCTTTCCCGTAAGCCCCCCCCCCACCATCTCCAGCCAATGTCAATCAAGTGGAATGAACGCGCGCACTCACACACACCTGACCCACCTGCCTCCTACCAAACATACCCTTTTACAATGCCAGCCCTTGCCAAAATACACAGTCCTTAACTATGTAAAACAACCTAGTAAAAAGGAAAAGAGAAAAAAAAAAGATAAGAAAACTCGTAGGCATAGCTGAGGTGTGAAAGCCTAAAAACAGTGATGTGCTATAGGAGCACAGCAAAAACGAAAAAAAAGTGCTCCCTCTGCAAAAACAAGAGTATGAGTAGACAAGTTGGTGAAAGGACTCCTGGGTAATTCAGTCGTATTTTATGGGTGTGAGGTTATATGAGAGTAAGAGGGTAAGGGGCGAACAGGCTGGTGATGGGGAAGAGTGTGTGCATGCAGGTGGCATTTGAGCACATGCTGCTTTTGTGTGCCCTCACATATGCAAGATATGATGTCTGTGTGGCTCAAGCTTTATGTATTAAATGTACCCACTCCTCCCCACCGCCCACACACACACACACACACACACACACAACTCCTCGCGTGCCAATCAGGGTGCGTAACCCAACGCTCACCTGACACCTCTCAGGAGGGTCGTAGCGTAGACGTAAACTTTTTTCCTCCCCATCGGCACTGGCTCTGTGGGACTTGTTAAACTTCTATTCAAGGACTTCATCCCCCATAACCACCTGCACTCACTGCCCTTTAACCCCCCCATTCACACCCTCCATTATCACAGCTTGTTAATTTCACTGTGTGGTTAACCTCTATTGAGGCTATGAACCGTGCATTTGGCTCAGAATATCACACTACCACAGAAGTAAACCACAGAAAAGCTTGCAATTGGCCAATTACTGAAGCTGGGTGTTTTTATTTGGTGTAGTTACAAAGTTAAATCATATTATTACTGGAACAAACCCTAAAATACTTGTTGGGACAATACTGGGACAATGAACTGCTTTTAGCAAAGTAAGAGTAAAATTAAAGCTAAACTAGGCAAGATGTGTATGTAATAGACTAATACACCTGTCTTTTCAGTCTAAATCTCACTGTGGGGCCCCAGTTAGAATAATTTAAAATCCATTTCTGTTTGGGGGTATGTACTTGTACACCCAAGGGACATTACAAATCTGAGCTACAGAGTGAAATACAAAACTGTTTCCCTATAATCTCCATCCAAAGAAAAATGGGCCACACAGACAGTAGATCTTTTTCCTGACTTATCCTTTTAGTTTTCTTCATATCATAGAGCATTAAGGTTGCTAATCATGAGCATGCCATATGCAGTTCACTGATGTCAAAAGTTCCAAATTTTTTAAGAAAGAACAATATGGAAGAAATATAAACCATGTCTCCCCACCGTTGTCATGGGCAACGTGAGATCGCTAGCTAACAAGACAGAGGAGCTAACGGGGCTGGCCCAGAGGGAGTGTCGGGAATGCAGTCTAATGTGCTTCTGTGAAACGAGGTTACACAAGGACATCCCAGATAACAACGTGTCCATCATGGGCTTCCTGACTGTTCGTGCTGACAGACAGCTGAGGAGACTCCACTGTGGGAAGGCTACAGGACCTGACGGTGCCTGTGCCTCTTAGCCTTGTGGAGTACTGCACCATGTCTTCAGCATGAGCCTGAGTCTGCAGAGGGTCCCTGTGCTGTGGAAGACTTCCTGCCTAGTTCCTGTTCCAAGACTCCACGCCCCAGTGGAGCCAAGGACTACAGACCTGTGGCATTGACCTCCCACATCATGAAGGAACTGGAAAGACTCGTCCTGGAGCAGCTCCGGCCCCTGGTCCAACCATATTTGGACCCTCTACATTCTACACCCTCTACACATCTACACCCTCTATTTCTACTGTTTATTATTCTTTTTTCAATAACTTTATTGAGCATTGTAACTGTATCAAAAAGCAATTTCCCTTCTGGGATTAATAAAGTATTTCTGATTCTGATTCTGATATATTATAGCATAATATAATATAGCTGTTTCATTGTAGGACAATATTAAAGTAGTTCTAACCTGATGTTGTAGTGGTGTTTTAAACCAAAAAGAAAAAGTGTTCTTTTTGCTAAATGCAAGAAATTTGGCAAATCAACAACTTATATTCAGGATGACCATATTCACAGACGGCAAGAGTCACACACATCAAAGTGAGGACTTTGTGTGAGGGGGAACAATGGTCTGGTCACACATGACGGGCTGTGTTTTGTGGCGAACATTCAAGTCCCTGAATCTCCACAGACATTCAGCCAGTGGGGATCCAACAGGCTGGAGCATTGCTGCAAAGATAGGTTAAGACCAATGTCAACAGACTGGGATGAAACCACGAGAAGTATTTTGATATCCAAAAAACTGTAGCATATACTCATAAGAGAAACTCTCAAGAAAACCACCACCACCTGTACAGAAGACAGAGCTAAATCATTTCTTTCCAAACAATTTCCAAAATGAGTCAGGGGAGCAGTGAATCAAGACGCTCATCACCACAGCTAAGAAAACCCTCCTCAGTGTCGGTGGCCTGAGCACAAAGGCAGACTGTAGTCCTCCTCAGGCAGAAAGTGAGTTTGTTTCTAATCACATATGGCATTGTCATCATACAGTGATTTCCTGCCCTGACACAAACTCCACAGTCACTTCGTCATGGAGGTCAAACAGAATTTTCTCAGAGAGGGTCTGAAGATACAAAGGCATTGTCACGGTCCCCTTGGTGATCTCGACTTGCCAACCCCCACCCTCACCCCTGTAAAGGTTCAAAGCAAAGAAGAAGATATTTTTTGGCCATTTTTTCCCTTTTGAACAGAGTGTGGTGAAGAGGGAGATATGAAATAGGGGGAAAGAGAGGGACATGACATGCATCAAAGCTCGCCAGCTAGAATCAAACGGGTGACTTTGTGATTATATGGCATGCACTGTAACCATTCGGCTACCAGGCACTCCACAAAGTTTGTCCCTGATGGCATATGTGTGGAGCAGCAGTTTGAGAAGTGGTTTGAAGGCCAAAAGGTCAGTGTTTTGTGGATTGCACACTTAGGACGTGGTGTACAAACATCATGATGTGTGGTTGTCCTTGGGTTTTTACATGAGACATTCACTACTCGGCTTTCGTCACTGCCTCTTCTTTATGACTTCCCTTAGGTATATTTCAAACACACATTTTACTAAGACGGCAATGATTCTGTGTTGCTGATGTTGCAGCATTACTCTGTCAAGGCTTTCATTAAATGCAATTACATTTTTCTGGGTGACTTTTATATTTTAGATGCAACATATTTACATATGACTATTTGAAAAATAAATCAATAAATAACTGAAATTTACCCACCCCCCCAGAATTTTTTTTCTGACTTGGAGCCACTAGTTAGACCATGTTGAGAGATAAAATGCTCAGAAGAAAATTCACAACACCAAAAAAAAGTTTTTTAATTCTATATTTCTGCAGTTATCTAATGCAAGTTATAAAAAGGCTTTAACATACACTCTAAACACTCAAGACCAATAGCGTTTTAAAAGAAGGAAGATTTCTATTGCTTGTTTGCTTGTATGTAATTTTAATGCTGTTTTCAATCTATGAAACAAAATCATACTTTCTTTTTTTTGTTGGTGAACATCTACATAACCTGTTAATCTTATCATAACACAAAACAAAACAATGTTTTTGTTTTAAGTGAGGCTCTTATCATTTAACAGAAATTAACAAAAGACCAAAACAAACCACCAGTATTAAAGAACAAATGAAACAATGTCTCCAGAGTGATTTTGTCAGTGAAAGCATATGCCTGAAGCTGAAGCCCGTTCCAGGGTTTGTTCTGTGGAACTAGCTACAGGTGCAGTGGCTCTGACTGCAGGAGTGGAGGATGACAATGATGAGGAAGAGGAGGTTGTAGCAGCAGCAGTGGCTCCAGGAGAAGGTATTGTTTTCTTTTCATTACCTTTGTATTGTGCTATGCATTGTTTGTGTCAGCAGAATAAAGATGGATAGGACATCTTCACAATACTAGGGGTGAGGGGAAATTAGGTGTGTTGGTAAGTTTATAAAAATGTCAGCTTGTGTGTAGTGTTAAGTTGAACGTGTGCTGCGACGTGATTAATTGACTGGCCTAATTCAATACACATATTATCATCTCTGATTGTTAGGCTATAAGACTATATATATATATACTGTATATTAATATATATATTGACTATGAGTTGTGGCAAAGAGAGGAACCTCCATTATGTAGTGTACTGCATACTGGTGTTTTTCCACATCTGGTATCAATGTGAACTGGAGACCTGAAACCAAAAGTAGAAATTCATCTCTCTCACCTTTGCTTCTGTTTATCCAGTTGCTTTCCTCTTTTATGGTCCACACACAGCCTCCATCCCATCCTGTTAGCTTGTATGCTGACAGACACATATGACATGCTAAATCACTGACGTTATTAGACATGCTTGCTGACCAAACAGATGACATGCTAGGGTCCTAATCCTTGGTTTGAATTGCTGTGTGGTCCGTGACTAAATGCTTTTGGTCAAACTCAAATCATCAGTGTGTAATCCACTTAGCTGTCTGTGTATGTGTGTGAGAGAGGGAAAGAGACACAGACACACATGGTGTATGTGTGTGGTCCAAAATAGCAGAACAAACTGTAACATAGCAGCTTTTAAGCTGTACATGCCATAGTTAAACTAGCAGCTACACATGCCAGATTAGCTAATGCTAAAGCTTCTGTTTATGTAGAAATCTGGCATTTTGTCTGTCCCCATTCTCTAACCTTCTTCAACTAATCACAATCCTAATTAGGTAGTCGCCTTATAATTAAACAATTAGATTAGACAAACTATTTGGTACAAAAAATATAAAGATGTGAAATGGCTAAATGAGTAATATTTTCCCACTTTTCTGCATTATTGTTAACAAATGGAATGATACATTTAGCAGGCACAGAGAGAAAAAGTCATGGTGTCACCCACAGGCTAGCAGCTGTCCCATTAGCTTCTGTGACACCATGCACCTTCTCTTGGCTGTTTTATTGATCTCTCTAAAAAAGTAGAACATGTTAAATGACAAATTATTTGCTAACATACATCAAATTACAGTTCTCATGGACTTGAGTACAGAGGTTCATTCTTGACCTTGGAAACACAAACTATATGTGTTAAAATACTTTAAACTCAGGGTTCACTTATAGCTTATTGCAGAGCTTTTGGCCTGTTTCACAGAGCACAAAGCAAATCTCAATCTGGGAAAGTCTAAATCTAAATCTAAAATATACGACCACTTTTGATCACATGGCTGCAGTTCCATACAGAATAGAAGCACTTCCAGACCAATAAAAGGGGGCAGGTGCTAACCTGAAATAGAGCTAATCACAAGAGCAGTTCCATGCAGGTCATGTGATAACACCTAAGCAAATTAATTCTATTTGCTCAAGAAGCCAATGAGTTATGGTCAAAAGCTGCCTTATCTTAATCTAGACATATGGATTGAACCACACAAAATATGTTGGTCCAAGGCTGGGATCTACATACACATTCATAAAACAATAGTTTCAATACATTTCATAATCATTTAACAGTTCCAAATTGACAATAAGATGCTAACACTGAAAGGAACAGCAATAACCCATTACATATACATTTGAGCGAGAACATTAAAATCACGTTTCCCTCTGTTGGTTTTGTCCTCAACAAAAACACACATCAAAACCTGGCACCGATACAGTGCGAGCATACGTGTGCATGTTCATGCCCTCAGTGCAACTACCGGTGCTATGTGACCAGCTTTCATGAATATCAAGGTATTGAGGGGCACCTAAAGAGTTTAACACTGCGCTTAATCCCTGCTACAAGTCCCCAGAAAAACCAATTTAGCTACCATAAAAGCGCCACCTCTCCCTCTCCCTCGCCTTCTTGGTTCTTTTGCCTCTTCCTTTATCCCAATGATAGAGATTAGGCTTATTAAGAGGGCTTATTGTCTGTGGTGTCATGGATACCCAGTGATTACACACTCCATGGCTGCTCCTCCTCCGTTTGCCCTCAAACCTCGCAGGGATTCGTTGCCTCCAAAGTCAAATCAATTATTCCCCCCCCCCCCCTCCACATTCACTTCTGATATCATGCCAGACAGGCTGCACACTTCATTGTCAACAAGCATAGATGGCAAAGGCAGGGGAATATTTGAAAAGAGGCTGTGATTGGGATTGCGAAGTGTGAATTTGAGGTGGCTCATCCCTCTTTCAGGATAGAAAAATTCCTACATGGTTTGAGCTGATGATTTATTCCCATCCAGATTCAGATTTGTATCATGGATACTCACTTGACTAAAGGGTAAAGATTAAATTATAATTTTTTTTGTATGTAAAAAATTTGGAAAACAAACTATATTTTTTATAATTTATTAGACTGTGTTTGAGAATTACTACATATATTAAGGTTGCTATAGTTTCTATTAATTTCCCTCTTGCACGTGACTGCACGTGAATGAATAATCTACTTCCTGAATTGGAAGGGATTTCTGAGCTTGTAGTTACCACCACAGTTATGAGACAATGGTTGTGTTATTCAGGAATCCCCTGCTGCTGTGTGCTCGCAGCCCGGATGTTAAACCCTGGGGGAGCCTGTGGGCCTACATGGAGCCCCAGCGGGCTTTGCCTGAAGAGAGGGGAGAGGGGTGACGGGTTTAAATGTTCCCCTGCTGCCATGGCACTTGACCCCCAACTGCCCCCTTGAAGCCCTTGTTCACGACTGATGTCATCCACTTTTTCACTGGCGTGAGTATTTCAAGGAGGCTTTTTGGAAAGCAGTAATTCCCTTAGCCTGGATTGACTCCACCTGTACTAACAAATCATCAGAAAATGATTGCGCTGGACTGAAATAGCCATCCACTTACTGTTTCCATCAATGTCTTTGTAAGTACCTGTTTGCTGTGGGGTTAAGAAGCGTCCTGACGTCTGACACTAGCTGTGTCCGAGTCAGACCTCTAATCCTTTTAGAGCCGAGTCTAGATCCCCAGCCCACCATGAAGGCACCATCAGCATCGCATCGGCGTTAAAGTGTTGAAACGTCTCACGAGATCTTGTTGACCTTGAACTGTGAACTGTGCCAGCGCCATGAAAAACCTCTCTGAAACCCCTTCCAGGCAAGGACGTTAGAACAAGAGGATGAACAATTGGGATAAACAGAAGGGTAAGCAGGTGAGGAAGACAGAGACAGGGAGTAGGGGAAAAACAGAAAGACAGAGGAAGGAAAACAGAATGCATAATTGAGCTTGTGCATGAACGGGTTATCTCTCGTCAGTAGACCCTGAACACAAAGGTTTGGCTTTGTATGTGAGGAAACAGAGGGAGGCTTGGCCCATGTGGGACCAAGAGGAGTGTGGATGTGTGCATTTCTGTGTATGACCAGACAGCAAAAAGGTCTGGAACACAGGAGACCCTGGCCACTGATAGGCACTCATGAAGCCTCTTCAGCAGGTTAGCGGCGACATAATTAAAAAGATAAACCTTATGAGCAGGGCACAGAGATAAGGGGTGTAATGAGAGCAAGGAGGGAGATCATCCAATGAGAAAAGAACAGGGGGGTTAGAAGGCGGTCTCAGGGGAAATAAACCCCGACCTGTCAATCATCTGCCAGAGATAAGTGTGGATATGGAGCCCTGGAGCAGATCTAGGAGAGCATGATCTGTAGCTTAATGTAGTCAGGAGTCTCCTCCAATAAGGGTTTTAAAAGTGAGGTGGATCAAACTACCATGAAGATCTGGACATGGTGTGAAAGTCTAATTTATATTTGGGACTTTTTGTGGATATGGTGCATCTTTAGTACAGTACACAGTATAGTCAACCAGATCATCTGAATTTCCCACAACACGTTTTTTCCAATGTCCAAGTCCAATGCTAAATGTCTTGCTTTCTACAATACATGCACATTGCAACTAGAGTATGGTTACTGTTAAGAAAAGGTCATAGTTATGGCAAATAAACTATGTTTAGAACATGGTTAGAGTTAGGCAACTAACCCACTTGGTTAAATCTGCAATTCCTGACTTAATTAATAATAACCTTTTGGCCAATTGGGGGCAGCAGAAATAAGCTGTAAACAGTACTGACATATTATCACCAATGGCAAACTGAAAGGACCAAGCTGCTTCTTTACACATCCAATAGACACAGCAACATTATCATTAATTTGCATGACTTTGTCAAGTTTTTTTGTCACTTGGTTCTCTTATTTTAGCTTTATATTCAATATCCAGTGACTCCTGAGAAAACGATGGTGCTCTTTAGCTGCCAAATGCTCCTATGTTCACCAGCTACTTGCTAACGGTTGCTAAAGATTGTTTTTATTATTAATCACAAGGTCTGGTCTGGACTTACGAAAGGTGAACTTTGATCTCCTAAATAAAATTCTGAGGTGCTACACACCATCCGCCATCTTGACCTCCACACTCTTGCATTTGTAAGTAAGTGCTGTAATTTGGACATACATTTTGAGGTGCAGAAATATCCAATATGGACATAATTCCTAAGATCTAGACTGTGTAATACAGGAGTATTTTTGAGATAGTAGAGACAGATGGCAGGAAATGAGTGTTCATGGTTGGTGTCTTAACCCCTAAACTATGGGGGTGCCCGATTATGAATGATGTTTACTTGGACATATAGCATTAGTAAAGAAAACTGTGTTCCTTGTGTTTTGCACTTTCAGCACAAAAACAAATGTGACATAAAACACACTACAGCTTTGTTATCCCCCCCCCCCCTGCAATTCCTGCATTATTACAACTAAAATGAGCTGTAGTCTGTGCTCGGCTTTAAGAGGTCACTACCATCCAAGCACAACTGCAGTGATCCAGCCGAAGTGTGGATGTGTGTTATGGAAAGAGTAAGTGCCTTCATGGCCTGCAGCTCTGCTACTGCACAACGGCAGCAGCCCAGCCCTCACAGCTGCGTAAATAACAGACATGTATTCGTATTGCGAATAATTCCCACCCTTCAAAACACACATATAACAATCTGTTCCAGTTGCAGACGTACGACTCTCTCCCACTCGGGTGTGTAAATGATCTGGGAGCACATTGTCTTTTCCTGCGCCAGCCTACCATGTGAGCCCTGCACAGGCGGGTGCCTCGTGATTGACAGTTAGCTCGTCTCTGCGACACTCGGCTGCTTGTATGTAGAGTTTAGAGCCGTGAACGCAGGCGTCTCCTGTGAAATGCACCCGCTCTCTCCCTCCTCCTTTCTGTCTCTCTCCCTCTTCTGTCTTTGACACCCCCGATTAGAAGGGAAACCTGCGTGGAGAGAATGCATTTCTAACAGGAACAACGTGTGGTGCTGTGAGGTGGAAAGTGAACTCTCTTGTTACAGGGCCTGCAGTAGAGGTTGTTTACATGAGCACCTGAGGAGGAACAGGGTGTACAGCCTGACAGCCTGTGCTGCTTCATCTCCAAAGCCCCCTGTGAAAAAATGCCAGAGGAGGGGGCCATGATGCCTCTATGCAATCCTGTGGCCTACCTGCAAGTACCAAAGCAAGAGGAAGAGGAATTTCCCTGCTCATATTTGACATGGGAGCCCAGCTTTCAATTTAGAGGGTATATGAAAGAGAAGTGGAATTATAATTGTTTCAGAAAAGATATCCTGGGTTGTAAAAAAACAAAAATGTCTCCCTTTCAACGTGAAAAGCTTTGAGACTAGGCTATGTAATACTCTTCTTCTGGTGTCAGGCTTTGCATGCCTTACCAGGTTTGGTACCTGAAATTGAGTCAGTCTATGAAAACATTTTAAAGGCCCAGTGAAATGACTATGAGTATATTTAGCTTCCCTAATGTGACTGACAAGAAATACTTGGGCCAAGTATATTTATGAAAAGAGTTTGATCTATTACATCTGTTTATCTGTAAATGTCAACATCACATGTTGTAGTACTTACTGCACCTTCATAAGTACTATACTATATTTTTGGTCTTCTGGTTGAAACTAAATACATTTCATTGGCTTTATACCTGTACTCTGCACAGTGACAGTAAACTTTTTGTTTTTGCCAACTCTGAGTCAAACACACAAAATAACTCTTCAAGCTGTGAGCTACCAGCTAATGCTTAACAGTTTTATATGATGGCTCTGGTTCACTTAATAAATATATATAAGCTCCCCTGAGTTGTAGATGAGTCATCAAAAATATGTTTAAATGTCAGAGAAAGAGCAAAGATTTTTAACATGTTAACACAGAGACATGACATTACTCCAAGTCCAATATTCACTCTCCTTATTGAATTGTTTTGTTCTTTAAATAAATCTATCTTCTTTGTTCACCAGCTAGTTACTAACTGGTCTGCCTGCTGTTTAGTGCTGGACAAGTAGCAGTGGATTTATCAGAGCTTTCTTACTGAAAACAGCAACCTGCTGGAAACTAAAAAGGTTGACTTTGTGGCCTGAAAACCAAAACAATTAGCTAAATGAGGCTAAACATCTCTATCAAGCTGAGGGGAACAACAGAGCTGATCAGAATTCTTTGAGTTCATCATCACAAATGACTTCCACATTATAAATAGTAATTTCATCCATTGTTAATAGAAAAAATATGGATTAGTACAACTTTAATTTCTGCATTGACAGACAATTACCAATTCTAAAGAGTAATACATGACAGTTTCTGCACCAAATTACATTAAAAAAAAAAAAGGATTTTCTTTCTAATGAATTGATAATATTGTAATAAAAAATCTACACATTTGTTGCATGTTTATGTAATATTATGCTGTAGAGTGAGATACAATGGCAGTAAAGACCTTCCTTCTTTTTCCCCTGTTCTCTCTACAGGCACAATGGTATTGACATAATGGAGACAATATTTAACCAATATGCTTGGGCTGCTGACAGATAATTAGCATTGTTCATCAACCAAAAGAAACCATGAAGAGGTTGGAGAATCTCTCATTCTAATGAAAGATGAGTCTTCTCTCAATCTGGTGCCTTTTTATTCAAATGAGAAACACCTAAGCACAAATCGTAGAAATATAAATGTTTTCCTTCTCAGGTGACTTTATAAAAACTGAAACCTCCTCTCTAGAAACAAAAACATTTTAATTAGGAAATACATTACATCAGATTTTCATACATAACATTTTACTGTTTTTCTTTTCTGGCTTTATAAAAAAGAAAAATCTGTTTATCCCTTTTGTGTGTATTTGACAAGGTGACATTGATGCCACATTGATCTGTACTGATTGATTTGTTGCCGGTGGTATAAGGTTATTTGACACGGCCATGTTAATGAGCTGTTTTACTGAACAGAAGTATGCAGAATCAACACGTCTACAATTTTGCTGTCTTGGCTTAGTGTCCCTTACTTGTCTATCAGAACCGATGTTGGGCCAAATGCCTTGACTCACTCAGTTGAACTTACAGTCCTCTGGGAACAAAGTTCATCTGTACTGTCTGTCAAGAGTTATTTCAATTGTGCTCTCTGAATTACAAGCTGTTTCATTCTAAATGCAAAATTTACTGCAGACATCCTTGTTGAATTAGTCATTTCTGGGAACTCGGAAGGATCTTTATCCTGTTTATTGTGGTTTGGCATATTTTTATTACAGGGTACCAACAGTTCACCATTTATCCCTGCTTTATTTCAATTCATGAGTCATAATGGTTAAAAAGGAGATAAAAATTAAGATAATGTGTACCATTTTCAGTACTGACAGTAAAATAGGGAGAAATGAAATACTCCACTATCACTGTCAAATAACTAATTTACAAATTAATAATCCTCAAATTCTTTAATATCCAATGAATGAATAATAAAAGTGACTGTATTATCTGTCTATTGAATTGAATTGAATCTGTCTGCCTTATCTTGGCCATGTTGATAATGCAGCAAAATAAATGTATGTGTACACAATATAAATACTTTTTTTGTTTTTCAGTTTTATTTGCAAAATGTAAATATATTTTACAGTATGTTCTTATTGCAGCACTGAAGCAGTTAATTTGACAATAAAACTAATTGTATATTTAGTATTAGACCAATGTATGGAGCTGATATTGAACTTAAATCATTAGTAGAAAGATTCTGGCAAATCTATCATGACAATTTCTTTCTTATTTCAACAAATTCTTAATTCAAAGGTTCATTTCCACCGTGTTTCACAAGAGCCTTTTAGTGACCCATGATGGAAATAGTGTTTCGGAGACTCATTCACAAGATTTTTATATGGAGATGATTTATTTTCCTAATAATATTTTGCACAAATATAGGTGATAAACATGATCCCCATCGGTCCAGTCCTAGTGCACAATGTCCTCTCTTGCAGTTTGGTCTAAATAATCCCACATAAGAAACCTCCTGTCCTTAAAATGCAACACTGTGACATAGCTCTATTCTTGGAGCAGGAGACTGAGCCACTCATCACCAGGACATCGGTTACATACATATTATCCATACACTGGCACCCCAAATAGAGGATTTCACAGCCAGAGCCAGTGAGGATGACATAGCCGGCGCGCTATGTGGCCTCTTGCCATGCTAAATGTACAATAGCAACTGTGGGATTGATAATTTATCTTCTCTTTGCACCTCTTGGCTCCTAGGAGAGCACTGGAGCACAGTTGCTTCACTTTGATACCAGAAACTGATGCATTATGGATTAGTATTGATGTTATAGATACTCTCATCTTCTTAGTGTACAGAGAGAACTACTGTATGTAGTATAAACATTAAATGGATGAATGGATGATGAACAAAATTCTGACTTAATCCACCTAAACTCTAAGCAGGGCATGTTGCTCAATACCTTTACACATAAATGTTTATGTCCTACACATGGAAACACAATATTTGTTTTTAAATTGCACTGGGTTTTTGGAAAATAATGTTTGAAAGATGTACAGTGGAGAAACTGTAGGCTATCTTTTGTGAAGAATATATTTGTTTTAGGTAACCTGAGTGCTTATTCGGGCAAAATCTCTTTATCTCAGTGATATAGAATTATTCTCTTCAGGTCCCCCAAACTGTTCTATTTTCTGGGGATGGCTTGTTTGTATTGAGATCCAGAGGTGTGTGGAGTTATCCACACATGCTAGTCCTCTGTCGTGCCACTAGAAAGTGCTCTTCAGCAGCTTATCATTCATCTTACACAATCCCTGTCCTTCTGCACTCCGTCTTTCATTTCCCCATCTGTCTCTCTTTCCACTTCTACTCCAGACTCTGCTCTTTAGACAAAGTTCTGCTTCTAATTATGCCGAGGAGGCAGAAAGAATGTGATTTAAAAGTGTGAAGAAGAAGACTACAGTCTGTACCACCAGCACTGCACATGGTCCCCAGAGTCTCTTTCACCGTGTGGTCGTCGAACACACAGGAAGAGATGTAATGTGTCTTCTGGGAGCCTCTACTCACAGTACAAGCTTCTTCTTCTCCTTGTATTCAGATTATCTGTTTTGTGAGTTTCACAAAGGCTCGAAGACCAGCATGTGTTGGTATTCTGAGTCATATTTCAAGCAAGTAGACATGGGCTATTTAACTGCAAAGTTTAAATTATCTCAACCGATAGCAGAAAAAGATGTGCTCAAAATAGGTTGTGTACTAGTCACTGAGCAACAACAAAAGCTGTGACCAGCAATTCCTCCCAAGCATCTGCTTTGTAGTAGCAGCTATCAAAGAGGCTCCCAGTGAACAGTGAGCCTAAATCATTTACTGCTGTAGTGTCAGTGGAGAAGATAGACCACTTGTACTGGCCAAACACCTTGAACTGTTCATTCTCATTTTGTACAGACAAAGCCTGGGAAGTATAATGATACGTGGATTCCTCTGAAGAGTCACACATTGATTCTGGTTGGTAAAACAGTATTCTCCAACACCCAAATATCTCTTTTTCAGGAGTTGATTTAGCTTCTGTACCTGTTTTGCTAATAAGCAGTATTTTTTATGAGAATGTTGTAATCTAGACAAGAAGTTAGTGATCAAAATCTTCCCATAGACGTTCTCCTAAGGAATATTGTTCCTTAGGAGAATATTGTTCCGTTGATGTTCGGGGTTCGGGAGTGACAACTGTATTTATTGAGACAGTGTATTATTATGTGTGGCTGTGTCAAGGCTGTTGGTTCGATTCCCAGCTCCTCTTTTAGGACTGATGGTCAGATCAGTACCTTGGCCTACCTTGCGTGGTAGGTCGCTGTCATTGGTGTGATTGTGTGGGTGAATGAGAGGCAAAAATTGTAAAGCGCTTTGGATAAAAGTGCTATATAAATGCATTGACCATTATTATTTACCAGACTAGAGGTCGACATGGCGTTGTGTGAGAACCATTACAGTTTGGTATTAACAGATGCAGTACATATCTCCGTAACTGAGAACAACAGCTGTCACAATGAACTATACATCACAATTGAAAATTATGACAAATATTTTACTTACACTAAAATGTCTTTACTTTTTGTTTTTTTGTTACATTTTGTTGACTAGAATTAGACTACAACTAAATAAAAAGTCACTAAAACAAAATATTTGTAAAAAGACTAACTGAATCAAAATCAAGTGCCAAATAGAATTTATAGAATCAGAAATGTGTTATATTCTACAAAAGAGAGAAAAGTCATTCACAAAAAATCTGCCAAGAGCACGAGATTGAACGCAATTTAACCCAAGCAATAAAGCATTCTTAGCGTTGTAGACCCAAATATAGTATAGGTCCTACACCCATATTGATGCCCTTTTATCTTCTTTAGAGTAATAAATGTTAATGGCACATCAAGGGGACATTATGGAGTCATGGTACAGCGAGTCTTCATTTGGAG
Organism: Nannoperca australis; assembly: GCA_036023655.1. Lineage (NCBI taxonomy): Eukaryota > Metazoa > Chordata > Actinopteri > Centrarchiformes > Percichthyidae > Nannoperca > Nannoperca australis. The sequence continues at coordinate 43,250 of JAVQJD010019355.1, forward strand.
CCACATATGAGATGAACTAAAGACCAACTGTTTTAGGGTGCCCTGTCTGCTGACCTGTAATGGCCAATCCATTCTGATTAATTGGATCCTTTAACAAGCATCCAGTGACAATTATATGCACTCCAGAGGGAGAGGTGCAGTATGTTAGGGTGGCTCCCCTGTGGAGTGCTGCTTCACTGGCCCCAGATCCCTGCAGGAGTCCCCTGAGAGCACTGGGGCTCCCCCTCATTGAGGAGGAGCAGCAGGCTGGGGTGAGATTACCACAAAAGATGCACTCTCTGGGGAGGGGAGTGCAACATTGTAGCTCATTCAGATGATAAATTGTTCAGGCTGCTGAAGCATTTTACCATGCAGCAGTTTAGAGTTGTCTTTTAAATCTCCATCAGTATTATTTCTGAAATGTGAAATGGTGAAAACATTTAGTTTGTCTGGTTGATGGATGATTGATTGAAGATATATTACTTCTAGTATTACTACCACTACTACTACTAATAATGATAAAGTTTATTTACCACATTTCAAATCACAGTTAAAATGTACTTTACAGAGCTAGAAGTTAGCATGAAACAGTTTCTTGGATGCATTTATATTGACAGATAGAATAGTCATATTCGTGGCACATTCCTTAACGGTTTTATCTTGGGTTGTCTGAATGGTCTGAGTTTGTGATTGGTTTCATTCAGATCAGAAAGAAGAAGAGCAGAAACTTTGTGAAATCTAGCACTTCTCCTTTGCTTAATGTTACACATTTGTTACTATTTCCCCAAACATTTAAATTGTTGTTTAATATTGCAAAATGATATTAAGCAATATTATATTTTACGACATATTATGTAACTATTTAAAGCTCAGGAGAACTTTAAAATGATGTTTAATTTGCATTTTGTTGTAGAACCCTGTGTTGTATAATGATGAATAAATGAACCATAAACCTTGAATCTTCAACCTTGATACTATGCAAATCTAAAGGCAAATTTCAAAGTTCAGGAAAACTTTAAAAAAGATGTAATATTGACCATTGATTATAAGCAGCAACTATTACAAAGCTCTGGGAAATTAAAACATATTGTAATATTGAGCAATGATTTTTAACTTGAAACTAAAATTGTTAAAAAATCTTTTGTTATTGTAAAATCTGCTGTGGATGCGGCGGAAATTAGCTGGTTTAGAATTGTATGCCCAAAACCTGAAGCTGATCAAGCAAGCTAAAACGAAGGCCACTGCTCACTCTGAGCAGTCTCTGTTATATGAAGCACAGCTATTTATTTGACAAAGAATATTTAAACTTTAATTCCTCAGTTTTAGCAAACATTTCTGAGAGCAGTAATTCGGAGGATAGACTTCTGGCATTATTGGACCATGCAGGTTAAGTAGAGTCTCCAAGTGAGAGGAGAGAGTGGTGATGGATTCAATTACTCCTCCTTTGTCCATTCAACAAAGAACATAATTAGCACTAATGGTGATAGCAGCAGTCACGTAGTCAGCTCCTCCACTCTCTCTCACTCTCTCACACGCACACACACACACACACACACACACACACACACACACACACAGTCACACCACATTCAATTCATCACGTTGCGAAGCCCAAACCCAGCTGCTCACAAACATACAATAAATTCTCAACAGTTGTTAAATGCCTGTACTACAGTAGCATACAGCAGCAAGAAAGAACAAAAGGTTCATTTCAAAAGTGAGCAGACGAATATTTGGACAAATTAGCTTTCATCAATTCAATTTATCTTCTGAGTGCAAGAGGTTGCCTAAATGAACCTCTGTGATTAGAATCAGCAACCTAACTAATCCCAGTCACAGCCTTTCATTCAGTTTGTAAATGATCCTATGAATGCTTCTCTGCCTGGGCAGCAATAGCAAACTCTTTTCATTGACTGGCATAATAGTCCTCCTAAAGCCTGTTAATTACTGTGATGGTAAGATATTGATAGGGCATTATACAGATGGTAATTGAAGAGATGTGTGTAACCACCCCCGCCATTATTAATCCACATAATTTCCTCTTTCATTTCAGATTTAATTGGAATAAAATGCTTGCTACATTAGCCTCATAATGAAAGGCAATAATCTACGAAAAAAATGTATAAGAGCAAGACCTTCTCTGCAGGTTCAAATTAATTAAATTCCTTTTAAGCCATAATTCATTAAAGCACTCTCATTTCAGGCCAGTCAGTATCAGGCCCTTCGTCATTCAAGAGGTGCTGATGAGAGAAAAAATTGTTGAGCAAGCCCAACTGTCAGTGAATTTAGTTCCAAATTAATTATTTCAGCCCGATAACCCTTTTCATCTCTTTTGACTCACTTTATAGAAAGAGCCAATTAATTATGTCAAACATGCTCTCTCCTTTTGCTCCCCAGAGTGGGCAGGCAGACTGATGGGGATGTTTACTGTAAGAGGACGCGATGATGGTGAGGTGGTTAGTGATGTGTGTGTGTGTGTGTGTGTGTGTGTGTGTGTGTGTATGGGGGGTGTTAGGGAAAAGCCCGCCCCTAATCTCGACACACCTGTCAGGCATACAGCTCGTTATCTAGGCACTGAGGGCCCAGGCTGGTTTTGTCAGGAGCCGGGCTCTAACAACAATCCAGAGGAACGTGTTGGAGCTGCGTAGTTGAGCACACACTTACACACACACACACACACACACACACACACACACGTAACCTCTCAAACACACACAAATACCCACTGTCCACTGTTAGACAATTCACTCAATTAGTCCACTGCACTCAGCCGCAGCCTCAATGAGCTGGGGAGTGGAGAAGAAGTCGAGGGTTAATGGATGTTGTTTCTTGTGGAAACTTACATTCGTGTTCTCGTTCATGTTTTGGTGAATCTCAAGGTAGGCACAGAAGAAAACAATCTATTCAAATCAGCCTGGTGACAAGCTGATGCTGTGTGGCTAGTAGAGGCAAATGGTAGAACTAGTCGATGAATGATCTGATCCAGAACCATTAAGGCCAAGATATACTAGAACCAACCAACATACAAAGTGTCCAACCATACCTAACGGCCACACTGGAAGACAAGTTTAACAGACTGCAGTCACACAGAGGCAAGACTCAATAACGATTCAGATGGGGATGATGGCACACACTTTGGGATCTTTGAAGTTGATGTTGTCCACTCAGTGGTCCACCTGACAAGCAACAGAAGTAGTGTGAATAAAAAAAAAGAAGTTAAATTCTACTTACTTTCTAAACCCCCTGCGCACATGGCTAGTCAAGTGAGCCTGACAGTGAGATTGTCAGATGCAGAATCAAATACTTGGACGTTGGCCTTTGCCTCAAAGCACTGCTGTGCCCAAAGTCGTCATTTATAAACAATGTAATAGGTTTAATGGGAGTTCTGCCTTAGATACCTTTGGCACAAGTTTTGATTTATAGTTCAGCATTACATTTTTGTCATTGATAGCACCACCACAATAGTAGAAGGATATATTATTTTGTATTTTGTTTTAATTGTCGTTATATAACAGAATTTCGGGAGCAGGACCATACGTAACCACGACACTACACGCTCCCGCATAAATACCTTCCTTAACCATCACCTCGTTTCGCTCTCTTTTACTGTGCCAGACGCACTCGGCATGCACCACGAGCAACTTTACGCAGCGTATTGAACCACTCACCGGATTGAGATCATGGAATTCGTTTCCTTCTCCCCATTGGACTACGTCCTGTTCCATGCTCCAAGTTTCCATCGTTCCACGCTAGCAGCCCCAACAACAAAAGCGGACACTTCTCCAACGCATTAATGCCAGAGACCCCGCTTTCTATAAGCGTAAAAGCCATCCAGGAAGCGGGCGAGTTCAGAAAGTTTGTACACTGTCTCTTCCTGGGTGCATATCTCGCTCGGTTCATCTCATCTCTTCACTACAAACCATCCTCGTCTCCCGGCCCAGCATCCTCATCAGAGGACAGGGACTGCAAGGGCAGTATATCGCCGCCGCGTTCCAACGAGGCCCCCGCTGACCGGCCTTCTTCAAAGAACTCCGACTGGTTAGTGGAAACTCATCAATTAACTTTCAATTTACCTCCAACAACTGCATCGACTCACTTTATCCAGGACCCTCCATTTCCCAGCTCTAACAGCTCTCGTCAGCCGGAGCCTCGGGTACTGGGATGCCAGCACCTCCGGCCATTTACCTCCTGCAACCAAATTGGCTTGCTAATCCGGGATGCTGGCACCAGGATGCCAGGATATTTCTCGCCTCATCAGATCATGCCTTACCTTCACCAACCACCGCTAACAAATCCCTCAAAGGGCATGAAGGTCATCCCCATCAGGGAGCCCTCCAACCCGTTCCAGAGAGCTCACTCCCACAATGCGGGCTCGTGCTTCGAAAGTCGACGAGGTTCGATGCAAATTGGGGCATACTCAACAATGAATTAATCGCCATATCGTTGCCGCTCGCACAGTCCTAACACGCTCCCTTTGTGGTTCCCATCCCACCCGGCCTTTTCACGCTTCATTTCCTTCATTTAGCCATCGAGCCCAATTGAGAGCTTCAGCTTTCTCCCACCGGCACCCATACTTTCCAAATGGCCTTCACCAGCCACATCCGTCGCTTCCCCTTTTCTAATGGCATATATCGTGTCGTCAGCACCCCACCGCAGTACCATTGCCAGCGTTCACAGCTCGATCCCATGCGTGGAATCTTTCTCCGCTTGTATCACTCCCCGAGAGCGAACCTTACTTGTCGTTAACCGCTCCTTTCATCCCGTCACTCTTCGGTCTTCTCCCTGGACAGTTCTGCACAGCTAGGACTGTTGGCCAGTTGGCCAGAAGACTGCGTCTTTCACCCAGTCTTCTGGCCAATTGGAATGGGATCACTTCTGTGGTACTGACGCCGCTCCTTCTGCCGGTTTTTGGGGGTTGTACAACCAGAAATGGTTAGCAGCAGAATAGCCCCAGGAGTTGGCAAATAAATGTCAGGTTGCATCCTCTGCGCTCTTTGGAATCTACCCCACAATAGCCGCAGCCATCTTGTGGGTCCCACAATCCATCTTCGCATACTCCGACAACTTAACAGTCGAAGACATAATCATTAGATCGTCAGAAGCTTGGCTCCTTTTGCGGATACCGACCAACGCCAGTCCTCTATATTTGACACTGATGTTCAACCCGTAAATCCGGCCTTAATACCCCCGATTGTCGACTCCTGGCACTTCGTCCTAAACAGCATATCGCCCTCAATGCTTTCAGTCTTACTGGACAACTCGGAGGTCTCGCCACCATTACACGTTTCTATTCCTATGCCCATTCTAAAATGGCCATCAAAACACTTACCACCAACGTTTACCAAGCAACGTTAGCTTTCCCTCAATTAATAACCGGCAGTCCAAAGATGGCTTTAGCCACCCTCAGCTAACTGCCTCGCTCGGTTCCGTCATACTCAGGTGCCACAGCGGATGTCCCCACACCGCTAGAAATTCAACATTTAACTTGTACCTCTGTTTAAATAAATCTTTAAAAGTATCTGGTCAGGTTGTGGTCCTTGCTAGTGAATCATGAGTTTAATCATGAATCGCTGAGTTTGTATTTTCCAACCCTCTTAGTTAAGGAATTCAGCAACGTACCTTGAAGCTTTGTTCCTCAGTCTTGTTTGTGGCAAATGTGTGAAAGGCAGGTAAGTGCTGGCCTCCCATCTCAGTGCTGAGTGACTGACGGGGCGTGACACCAACATAAGAGCGTAAGGGTGTGTTCTGCCCAAGCATGTGGCCGCAGCTGTGACACCTGGAGCTGGATGGGGCCTGAAGAATTCATAAATCGCTGAGTTAAGCCTGCGGCAACGCTGCTGGCAAGACTCCACTGAAGAACAGGATCCAAAAGTCTCTGGTTTAAACACAAGGTGCGTAAGTCTTGTCTAGGAAAAAAAGGTGGGAATTCACGCCCTCTCATCCTAGAGGCTTTTCTTCTACTAGCTGTGGATCTTTCCATGTTCTATTAATATGTATTTAACTTCATTCTCTCTAAAACCAGCATTGCATCTTTGGACAACAATTTTTTTCTTGTAGCATTGTTATTGCCACCTTTAGTCATCTTTTCTAAAATGTTAATACAGTTTCACCTTACTCATTACAGTATGTCACGTTACACTTATTTTTACATTGAAACCATAGCTTTCATTGAAGCTTAATACATTCTGAAATTTGTTCATTTGGAGAGAGAAACTGTAAAAGTGAGTTAGAGCAGGACCTCACATTTATGGCCAAAATAACACTTTTTCACCAAATGCCTCAAAACTATTTTTAGAATTATAGTTTGAGAGGCAGCTGTCCTGGAGCTCTGAAATGATGGAGCATGGAGGAGCGAGTGCAGGTGGTCCTGCACAGTGGCCGCTGCTATGTTCTATTTTACAGAACTCAATGCACTTCATATGATACACAGGCTAACATCAAAGAGCTGAATGGGCTGCTGGGAGATCTTGAAGACAAGAGAACCGAGAGAGGATATATGGAAACAACAGCCGACCCACAGCTTACAGCCCAGCATGAGCACCCCAACACACACATGTGAGGGGCTTTGGCTTCATGAGGAAACCTAGACGAACACTTTACCTCGAGTGTGTGTGAAAGCAGTGATTTTCAAAGCTTCTACTGTAAACTCAGAGCCTACAGGATACCACTGCAATAGGGACCAGTAGTTAATGATTCATTGACTTTTAAAAGAATAGTCCAACATTTTGGGAAACATGCTGATTTGCTTACTTTTGGAAAGGGAGATGAAATGCCTGTACACTGATTGGGATTGAAACATTGATTTAAATAAAATAGCCTTTTGTAGCCTTACACTAATTTTAATCATGTTCCTTCTATTGAAATACCAGTCTTAGTGTGTGATTTATGGAAAAAGATGTGTTGAAGCTGTGGCTTAACAGAATATAGTGTTTCCCTTTGCCCAGTATTTCGGTCTCTGGCTTTAGTAGGAGTTGCCAGACATGATCGGTAAGCACAAGTTTTGGTTTTGGTCTGAGAATGACAGCAAACCTGCCAACCTCACTGTGACTGGAATACTTGACCAATAAATTGTTGTATGTATGTATCTCCCCCTAAAACTACAAAATTTTGTTTTTGCATTTCTGTCTGTATATAGATTAAACACAAAAGATACAGTGTGTTAATTAGTGAGCTTTCGAGGTGTTGGTTGGTGTACTTTGAACAGAGCTATAGGCTAGCTGTTTTTCCCCTGCCTCAAGGCTTTATGCCTAGGTAAAGCTAAGCTAGGAACATCCTGACTCTAGCTCTAGTACATTTATTTGTCATTCTAAAACACAGGGCTGCAGAATGAAATGAAAGTTGTAGCTTCTTTCACCCTCTACACAGAGAACATACACTCACCGGCCACTTTATTATGTACACCTTGCAAGCACCGGGTTGGACCCACTTTTGCCTCAACAAGTGCCTTAATTCTTCGTGGCGTAAATTCAACAAGGTGCTGGAAACATTCCTCAGAGATTTGGGTTTATATTGACATGGCAGCATCATGCAGTTGATGCAGTTTTGTAGGTTGCACATCCATGATGCAAATCTCCCGTTCCACTGCATCCCAAAGGTCTATTGGATTGAGATCTGGTGACTGTGGAGGCCATTTGAGTGACAGTGAACTCATCATCATGTTCAAGAAACCATTTTAAGATAACATAGCTTTGTGACATGGCGCGTTATCCTGCTGGAAGTAGCCATCAGAAGATGTACACTGTGGTCATAAAGTGATGGACATGGTTAGCAACAACACTCAGGTAGGCTTGTGTGTTAAATGATGCTCAAATGAAAATTAAATGACACCATCACACCACCACCAGCCTGAACCGTTGATTTGGATTGTTATAAGAACAATCCCAGGTTTCTGTTCAGCACTGTAGCCAGGCTGATAACAAAAAAAGACAAATAAATCATAAAAAATCATACATTGTGATTTCTGGATTTTTCTTTTTAGATTATCTCTCTCACAGTGGACATGCACCTACGTTGAAAATTTCAGACCCCTCCATGAT